>OZ026627.1:86211209-86275209 GCA_964020975.1 Hermodice carunculata | reverse complement strand
GGTCTTTCAAACAATACAACGCTTGAAACTGGTGTGCGACAGGGGTATGTACTGAGACTGCCCTCTTTAATATTTTCAATAATGATCTCCCCGACATATTTAATGAAGTATGCAACCCTGTGCAAATACATAACAAGAAACTGAATTGTCTACTGTATGGGGATGATCTCGTTTTACGCTCTGAAACTCCAGAAGGATTACAAAATTTTTTAGACATACTTATTGCACAGATTGCAATCTTAGAGTAAATAACAATAAATCCAAAATAATAATTTTCAATAAAGTTGGGCGAAAAGTTAATCAAAATTTTACATTAGGAAACGAACGACAGGAAACTGTCAATAGTTATTGCTATTTAAGTATCGAAATCAGTGCCTCTGGCTTATTTAGCCCCGCTTTAAAGAATGTAAGTGCTAAAGCTACCAAAGCTACAACAAAATTAAAAAGAATTCTTTGTAACACTAATATGGACATCTCTTTGGCTTTATAATTGTTTGAAAGACTCGTTACACCAATTTTACTTTATGCATGTGACGGCTGGGGACCATTGATGATTCGAGCAGAAAAATGTTTTGCATTTTCTGATGTAAACATGCAACCATGCCGATAATAGCTTTCAAAAAATACACCTCCGCTATTTGAAATTTTGCCTCGGTGTGAACAAAAAAAAAGCATGTAATTTTGCAGTTATAAGCGAACTTGGCCAATGTCCTCTCTCACTGAAAGTTTTCACACGAATGTCAAAATACTGGTTTCGATTAGTAAAGCTAAATCCTGATTCAATGTTATATGATTGCTTACTCTGTAATATACATAATATAAATTCTGGGAAACTTAAATGGTTGAAAACTCTGCAAAACCTTTTTAATGTAACTCGCTTTGAAAATACGTGGAATAATGTTGGTGGCAATAAAGGCGATTTTATCGACTAGACGTTTCAAAAAAAATACAAAAATTATTTCGAAATCAATGGAACGAAGTTCTACTCGAAAATAGTAAAGGTGATAAGAAATTAAGGACATATGTAAAATTCAAACATGATTTCGGACCAGAAATATACTTATATTTAGTGTATACTTATATTTAGTGAATAACTATGAAATTAGAAAAGGTATTACTCGTTTTCAGATCCGCGCCCATAATATTAAAATCGAAACTGGGCGGCACAAAAGACCAACAAAAACCCCTTTGGAGAAAAGATTATGCGAAACATGTGGACAAATTGAAAGTGAAGATCACATATTAATATCTTGTAAAACATTCTCAACACAACGTGATAACCTTTTTCAACAACTTACTGAAATATTTCCCTTGTTTTCTTCCCTTTCGGACTCGGAAAAATTTCTATCTATCATGAAACTGGACGATAATGATTTGATATATTACACTGCAAAATTTTTGGGTTCCATTAACGCCACCAGAGGGTACTTCTGATAGTTTTTTTTTTTTTAACTTAGTTTGTATGAGCATTAACGCACATATGTGCTTAATGCTCGTATATGTAGGGGACCTTTGTACTTTATTTGTACTTTATTCGTGTGCATGTGTGTGTTTGTATTGACAAAATGTCACATTGTATCATTTGTGATGCAGTCAATAAAGTTTATTTCATTTCATTTAATTTCATTTCATTATGAACAGCTCAAACTCGCTGAAGAAGACAATTGGCTTCGTGACGACTTAAACGGGCTTGCAAAAGAAACTAAATGTTCGTGGGGCACGGTAAAACACCTTTTTTTTAAAAAAAAAATCAGTCTTCAATATTTCTTCTGTCATACATGATGCTAAACATATTTCTCATTGCACATCAAAAACTGTTTAAGTTTTATTACATTCTTCCTTCAACAATGTAATGCGGATTCTTCAAATGTCACCAATGCCTGTTACCTGCAAAGCAGACCAAGTTCCCCCCCCCCCCGAGGAGTAGACAAAATACACAGCTTGGGTCTGCTTGGAGGCAACCATACCTGAATATACTGATCCTCCTACAACCATAGGCTCATTAGCTGTCACAAAAACCGAATTTCGTGAGGTACTTTTAGGTCTTGACTGAACCAAAGTTTCTGATACTGATGGCATTTGAGCAAAACTAAACATCTAATAAATGATGTGGAAACAGACTTTACTTACCACAAACGAAGAAGCTACTCTCTTCAGTCTGGAAAAATAGGGCATGCCTTTCCACTTTACATGGAGACACTAAAAATTCATGTAACAATTACAGGCCGGTGTCTCTACTCACTTCTGTTTGAAAGGTATGTGAAAAGATTGTGTTTAAGCATATTATTAACATTCTGGGGTATCATATTGTCATCTCTGTTAATTAATCCCGTCTTATACCAAGCGATTCCACTGTAAACCACGTCCTGCTCCTCTATCATGTGTTACTATGACCTTGCGTATACACTAAAGAGAGCGGGTATTGAAGGAGACCTTCATGATTGGTTTTCAAACGATATAAAAAGTCATTATGAACGTGTGGTTTATGAAAAATTTGTGCTGGAGCCACATGGTTCCCTACTCGGAAATCTTATTTTTCTCATTTACATTAACGCCAATCTGAATATCGTCCGGTCTAACATAACATAACATAACATAACATAACATAACATAACATAACATAACATAACATAGCATAATAATGAAGCTCTGCATTTATAACTTCACTTATTTAGCTAATTCATCATTCACCACGTTCATATTTATTCATTATTATGTTGGTTGTCTTTGCTGAATGTTTAGCTTACACCAGGAGCCCCTACTCAGAGAAACATGCACGGGTACAGGCTACGAAACATGTTCTGAGTAGTTACCCGCTGAAGACCCTTTAATTTGTTTGGGCTAATACAGCCTATGTCAAAATTCTACAGCAGAAGAAGTGCAAAAAGGACAATAGCACAGTCACATATATAGGTTAGATAGTGACAGGTTAGCTTAATTATGGAGAGTAAAGAGTTCGAACTGCGGAATATGGTTATGACTACCAGAAGGTGTTTTTGGACAAACAGACACAAATACAAATAGGTATTCAATTAGCCCTAATGAAACGGAGACCGTTTTCACACGTTCATATAATTGCTGCCGCAAGTTACGGCGACCGTTTCTATGACAAAAGTTTACAAGAACTCAATAGTATGGAATTTGTAGGCTGTTTTGGATCGTTTATACTCAGAAGCAAATCACAGATACATGAAGCTGTTGGCGATTGCACTAAAAATTCGTACAAATTCCACCAATTCATTGTTATCGAGGAAACTAGCGTGATATGCTTGCGTTGTTGAATTTTATTTAAAGAGCAAATGTATAGATACGACTGTAATCGGTACCTTTTCCACCCCTGTAGCGGCCATTTTCCCTAAAATATCTGTCTGGTAACTAGAACAGACTTCCTGCGATCTTTGTCTGTTGTTGCCGCACATAAAACAGCCCAATGAGTTCTATTTTATGATCAGAAAACTCTTTAAAGATCGCTGTGATCGTATTGGTTACGATGGTGCACGTGGCAAAGCTCAAAATAGTTAAATAACTTGAGATGGAGTCCCCAGATCAGCGCATTCGTGATATTGATCTGTGGGCCTGGCAAAAAAAAATGGTGAAACGTAACTGCTAGGTCCAAGTTTTAACCAGAAGTTGCGTTCCATAGATTTGGCCACGCCCCACAAATCAATATAACGAATGCCCTGATCAGGGACTTCATCTCACTGTCACTTAGTTATTCTTTTTTTTAAGGTTATTTGTTGAAAATGAAAATCTTCAAACTGGACCTTACTCTTATATACTTCATAATGTAAACTGTAATCTGGAAAGAATTACCTGCTCATAAAATAAAACAATTGTGGACTTTTGCTTCGTTCAGTGGTTAGTGTTATGGACCTAAAAAAAGTACTGGCTTCGGCCTCGGTTGGTATTCTTTCAGGTCCATAAAACTAACCAGTGACCTCCGCAAAAGTTCATAATTATATAATATACGTAGAGACAACTAAAATTACAGCCTCATGCGACTCCAGCCATTTTCTGTTGATGCCAAACACTAGTGGGCAGAAGTACGGGGAAAGTGCATGTGCGCAAGTTTTACAGTTTTCCATTGGAGCATGGGACATACTAAAATGAGGCAGTTTTGCGATTTGCATAATGATGTCATTTTAACCAAAAGAAAATTGTGGCTGATGCCTAGGTTTTGTCAATGAATATGACCTTTCTACGCACATTTTTACCCAATCAAATTACATTTAACCATTGAGATACTTTCTCAGATTGACCGCTGATATTTCAAGTTTCAAAATGATACTAAACAAAGGAGGTAAACAGGAAGTTATCGCTGTCAGTCCGGCCATCAAAATAGCGCCAATTTTCTACAGTTTTTAGCAATTTTTGCATGGATTTACCGCTGAAGCTCTCTCAAAATGACCACACATGGTACATATAAAGTTTTTTTTTCTGATAAATTGCACTTTTAATTCGGATATAGACATTGAAAATAGTTATATGGTAAACGAAGATGCTAAACACGTCCCATTTTTGTGAAACATTCATACATGTTGTAAAGAACATTACGATTTTTTGCATCAAAACTCTGATGGTTAAAATTTATTCAGTGCTGCAAGGTATGTTGTGAAAACAATATGCAGCATGAATATTGTAAATACATATATACTTCTTTTCTTTTTCGCTTTTTTCTGATAATATTGTGAACAAATGGATAATAATTGGGCTTATATGGTTATATATAGATCAAATATACATATATTAATGTGCATGTATGGAAATAAATGAATGATTTAAGCCAGGTTTATGGAAATGTATATGATGTAAACCAGGTGGCGTTAGTGTCCTCTCTCCTATGAGACTACCTGTTTTGACAGACCGCTTTTGGTACTGCCCCAGGGGCGGTCTCTCACGATAAGGACCACAATCAATAAATACTGTTGCCGCAGCCGAAGTTATAAATTCCGATCTGTCAGTTATTGACCAATGGTCCACAGATTGGCTTGTAACCTTCCATGCCTTACAAAACTGACTGTCCTCATCTCGCGTAAAACAAATCAAATTAACCATCCTTCTATTCTTTTTCAAGGGCATGTATTACAAAATGTTATGCAACTGAAACATCTGGGGCTAACAATACGCCCGGATTTGAGGTGGTCTGATTAAATTTCTGTAATTTGTAACGAATCTAATAAATTAACGTTATGGAGAACGTGAAAAATTACTTAATAAGATGGACAAACGTTGGAAAGCATCTTTTACTTTTGTCAGAAATATGGCATGTCAGTATGGGGTGGCTGTGCTGGACTGGAGGAAGACAAACTGGAAAGTATTCAGGTAAATGCTGCTTGTGTTGTCACTGGCGTAATGCACGGGACGAGCTGGTAAATTATACGAAGGAACGGAATGATGACAGATAAAAAGCATGTTTTCACCGAATCTTAAAATTTCTAGGCTTGTATAATTTTGGTAGTCGATTTCTTGCAGTTTAACACACCCTTCTCTGTGTTGGTGATAGTCAGTTGAATTCTCATTTGTTAAAAATTGGTACGATGTGGCTGCCCTGAATGTTCTCTTGAGGAAAACATCGTCCTTTTTCTCAGCAGTGTATGAATTTATTTCGGAAACTGGTGGTTTCAAACCAATATCGGTTAATCAAAAGTTAAATGAATAGGACTCCAATGCTAATATCGTCTGCCTATAAAATCCTTTTGTTAGATGAAATCTCATACAAAATAAATGACCCCACTATTTGTCACGTCATTGTCATCTCTTGTCAAGTGTGTCCACGTTTGTCCTGTATATAGTGTTTTTCTTCTGTCTCTCTCTTTCTCACAAGAGATATTTGAATAGAACTTCTTTGACCTTTCTTCTAATTGCTGAAGTGATTATGTGATGTATATTTGATGTTCTTGATTCATAAAATATATTTAAAGTAAACTGGTAAATATGTCAATATCACAATTGTACGCTTAATAACCTGTTCCCATGTACAAGCCTTTCAGGGCGACAACATATCAAGTCGATCTCCATGTGGTCGATCACTCTGTTTTCTTGGATCGTTTCTCCAACAAGCGTGCGCAGTGTAGTCCCCATACAACACTGGACACCAGGAAGATGACACGAATTACATAGAGTCCAGCTGGACAAGACTCGTTATGACGACACGCATAGGAGTCCGCAATAAGGTATACTGTACACCGAATAAACTCGCTCACTTGTGCATACGACCTGAAAAAGGACATCAACTCATGTCAAATATGCTTCTCAATATAATAGCTGATATATTCATTTCCACTTCCGCTATTAACGAAACAAAGTTATTTGGATTTTAAAATGTGATGAATACCCAAGTCTCAGTGATCAACACATAGAATGGTGGACAAGCCACCTGTTGCTAAACTGTTTTTGCTCCACTGATCAAACTGCTATTAAAACTTCGTCATTTAGATTCTTGCTCTGTCGACATACATGGATAATTAGGTCATGTAAAATGACCTTTTAAGGATGAGGGCACCACTTTTATTTGATGACAAGAAATACTTTCGCAGCTTTTATTAGGTACAAAGTAAAACAAAAATAATGATATGCAAATCACATTAAGTGCTGCCATCTGGTGTCCTAAATTCCACTACTTTGATTGTGTCAACATGTAGACTATATCCGTTGAAACTGTGAGCTAACCCATATGACACCTGAATTTGAATCGCAGTTGTATAGCCGTTTCACCAGAGAAGCTAACAGCCAACGCTTGTCTCCCAATCACTTTCGGAAATAAAATACCATTGAACAATCCCGTGTTAAAATAAGATACCATTTGTCACTGGAGAATGGCTAATGAGTTACACTTATGCCACATTTGATACAAACTTTACACCTGGCTTAGCTCATTTATCACTTGTGACAACTAGCAACATTAATGTCACTTCTACATCAGATAACAAGTCAACAATATTACTTCTACATTGAGGAGGCCTGCCTTAGGGACAACACAAGCTTGGAAAAGTCTCAAGCTATACATGTCATTATTGCTTTTGATCTCCAGAGATGTACCTCTGAACCCTGAGCCAAGGGCTCCTGCTCATCCATGCGGTGTCTGCAATAAAGGTGTCAGGGACAATCATCTGGCTGTTCTGTGTGAGGGATGTCTCAACTGGTACCGTAGACTTTGTATCAAAATGTCTTTACAGGACTACCGGACATTATCCACACAATATGACTGATTCTGTGAACAGTGCAATCCATTGCCTAACCTGGGGGACTCCCTTTTTTGATGCCCAGAACTTATCAAGTGATGACCCTAAAGTGATGATGTGATGGACCAATCCTTTGAGGATTATAATGTATTAAAAACTTGAGAGAGAAACATAAGAGTAAATTTATTTTGGCATATCTAAATGTGACTAGTATACACCATAAAATCCTCCAGATCAGAGACATGATATATCCCTCTAATGTGGACTTCTTTACACTGGCTGAGACTAAGATAGATCATACTTTACCGGATGCCCAATTTGCAATACCGGGCTACCGTATGTTCCGAAAGGATAGAACTGCATATGGGGGTGGACTTATTTCATTTATAAGAAGTTACATTCCATGTAGATTGTGCACTTGTCCTCATACTGTACATACTGAAATACTGCCAGTAGAGATAACCATTGGTAAAATTAAATGGCTAGTCATTTCAGGTTACAAACCACCAAAGGTCAAAGATAATGTGTTCCAACAGAAATTAGAAGTGATACTAAACACAGCCATAGTGGAATATCAGAATATTATTATGGGTGATCTGAATTCAGACTTATTGCATTTAACTAAGGGACGCCTAGTAAGAAATATTTGTGACATTTTTGGTCTCAAAAACACTATAACTACCACTACCTTTCAATCCAAAAATGGGAGCTCCTTGATTGAATTGTTTTTGACGAATCAATGAAGGAGATTCCAGGAGAATGGCTCTTTTGATATTACATTAAGTGATGGTCATTCAATGATGTATGGGGTATTGAGGGCTTCGGCTCCTCTGCAGAAACCCAGAAGAATTTATTATCGCAACTTAAAACACTTCAATGAAAATGCTTTCTTAGAAGACTTGAGTATCACACCTTTTTATTTATGTGATTTATTTGATGATATGGATGACTGCTACTATGTATTCCAATCACTGCATGAGGATGTTTTAAATCATCATGCCCCATGGAAATAAATAATTGAAATTAAATTGTGCTTGGCAAAAGAACGCCACACATGACTGCTAACCTGCGAAAGGAAATAGTGAGGAAAAACAAACTTTGGAAAGAATATAAAAGGTTTAAAACACCTACTGCCTGGGCTGTGTATAAGAAGCAGAGAAATATAACGACTGAGGCTAATAGAAAAGCCGTAAGAAACTACTTTAGAAATAAATGCACTGATGGCCCAAAGATGGGAAAAGAATTTTGGAAAACCTTACGACCTTTTATATCTAATAAGGATAATGACCAAAATCGTACAATGCTTGACGAGAATGGCAACATTGTAACTGATCCAGATGATGTTGCCAAAATCTTGAACGCATTTTGCACAAATATTGGTAATGAAAATGGCAATCAGTCATCACTCTATGACAATTTAACTAGCCCTGATATTTCTAATGATGGTGGCTTGGATGATTTTGTAGATCTGGCCAAAAGTACTTATATCCGAGTATAACCATGATTAGTAATTCTTCCAATAGGTTACAGCAATTTGAGTTTTCCGTAATCACATTAGCGCAAACGCTATATATGTTGGAAGGTCTAAAAACTAATAAAGCTACTGGACATGATGGCATCTCTGCCAAAATGTTGAAACTATCCAAACATTATGTAGCTCCTGTACTGACAAGACTATTTAACAAAAGTATAAATGAATGTATTTTCCCCCCTAAATTTAAAATGGCCAATGTTAGTCCGATATATAAAAAACTAGATCCTCTTGACAAGGTAAATTATAGGCCTGTAAGTATCCGATGTTCTATTTCAAAGGTCTTTGAAAAACTCCTTGATAGAATGATGACTGATGTCAAACTTGAGATTTTACATGAGGGCATATCAACCTATCGAACAAACTACAACTGTCAATTGGTCATTATACGTGCCTTGGAGACTTGGCGTGAAGCATTGGATAATAAAAAGTATACTTGTAGGTATAGTACTGATGGACTTGTCAAAAGCTTTCGATTGAATTTCACATGCTCTTCTGATAGCCAAGCTTCACACTTATGGATTTGGTAATAAAGCCACCAAATTACTAGCTAGTTACTTAACTGGAAGACAGCAAAGGGTCAAAATTCAATCCACTTTTAGTGATTGGAGTCCACTGGCAGGAGTTCCCCAAGGGTCTGTATCAGGCCCGAGCCTATTCAATTTCTTCATTAACGATTTATTCTGGTTTGTGGACAAAACATTTTTGTCTAATTTTGCGGATGACCACACGCTTAATGCGATGGCCGACTCGGTTGGAGAGGTAAAACAGATCCTGACAGCCGAGTCGGCTGTTGCAATGCAGTGGTTCTCCGACAACTTTTTACGAACCAATGCTACAAAATTTCAAATAATGTTTCTGGGTAAAAACACAACAGATGTTCAACTTGACATACAAGATGTTAAGATAAATAGTACTCACAGTGTCAGATTACTTAGAGTAGTGATCTCTATGTATCAGAATTGTGTCGAAAAACTGCTGCTCAATTGAGTGTACTCAAGAGGTTTAAACGCATTTTGGACACTCCATCAAAATCAGCCTTAGTTAAAACTTTTATTGTATCGAATTTCACATATTGTAATGTAATGTACCATTTTTGTTCATGTAATAATGTGCAAAAAATGGAAAGAGTACTTGAAAGATCACTCAGATATGTTTATCTAGATTTTGACTCCTGCTTTGAAGACTTGCTTTCTACATCTGGGTTGGCTTCTCTAGAAAGTGAGAGGCAGAGAGCCACTGTAATGGAGGCTTACAAAATAAACTGTAAAATTGCACCCAAATATGTAGAAAATCGTATCAGAAGACGACAAATTGGTCACAGGACTAGGCAGCTTTTTGACCTATGTTTACCAGAGTACAAAAGTGTAAAATATGGTTAGAAATCCCTAAAGTTTTTCATGTCATATTTTTGGAATGATTTGCCTAACAGAATGAAGGCTACACCTGATATATGTGAATTTAAACAAGAAGTAAAGACTAGGAAGGCCAACACTTGTAAGTGTCGACTTTGTCAGTTTCAGGAAGCTAACGCTTCCTAAGGCTGTCATGGTCACTATGTGTCATCTTTTACAATCCATGATTTTGATAGCCTCTCAAGCTACCATTTTATGATAGCCACTCAAGTCACCATTTTATGAAAGCCACTTTAGCCACTTAAAATGCATCTGCTCCTGAGTATTAATTCTAATTTCAGTTACCCAAGTCATAATCATCTTTTAGTTGCACTACCGAGGTGTCTTAGTGTATATCATTATTTGATTAATTTTATTTGGTATATGTATAAGTCAGAACTTTTTGTTTAATTTTTACTCGTCATTATCTGTGATAATTTCATATTGCTTAACTGTCTCTATGTTTTGAACTGTGTCTTTACTGAGTCTCTTGTGTATCTTGATAATTATATTCTTTTATTTTGATTTACATATGTACTTTATATGTATTTTATTGTCGGTGAAAATAGCCTAGGGCTAATGTTCCTGTAAGAAAACCTGACGTTAAATAAAAGAACTTGAACTGTTGGTAACAAATTTCATAGTTTATGTGAGGCTTCAAGGAAATGCACGGGTCATACCGTTATTAATTACTAGCTCATCTGTGTGTGTACTTACTTTCCTTCGTACAAATTACCGACGTTTACCAGAGTCCACACCAGGTAAAAAATGTAGAGTAAGATCACACTTTGGGAAAGATTCTGAAAATGATAAAATTCAGACATAAAGTTAACTTGCGAGAGCGGACGTCTAAAATTCCATATACAAAATTGTTCAATACATTTTCTTGTTTTCTTTTTTTTTCTTCCTCTTCCTTGTTTTTTCTTGGTCAGATAGACCCTCATTAAGACAAATATTTGTCGCTCTCATGAGGGCCACCCTAATATGATTTCGGCTGCTTCCATTATACAGACAACATATTTAAATTGGTCTAAAACGGGTATTGGCATAAGTGACGTGACACACCTACGCATTACCTTCGTAACTATAATTTAGTGATATAAAGTACCAGATTCAACAAACTGTCTAGTGGCGTGAACAAATGTGACAGTTTGGAATAGCACACTCTTGCTCATAATCATTTATCAAGAGGTTTTTGACGTATATGGTAAATCCCTGGTAACCATGAGTGTAAAATTTCTCTTTTATTTGAGTGGGCATCGTATATTATTGTACCTGGTATGTCAAACCTTAGACAATATTTTGCATAGCCTTGGTTGAATCTGCTAATAGACAAGTCTTGATTTTGTCTTGTATTACGTCTACCTAATTCTTGGTTGGTCCTAAATGGTAATTGTTGAAGATTGATATACTGATAATAGAATTTATATTTGGAAATGGCAAACATGTCATTTATTTTCAGCATTCGGATGGTTTTGAATAAGGGGTTAGTATACGAGTTATATTTAGAACATGTAATTATTCAAAGCTTTTTTGTAATTTTAAAATTTCACTGTGTTTCATTGACATTGATCGGTTTTTGAAGTGTTGTGATGCTACTGCACTTAGCGGATAGTATTGGGTGACAGTGTTGGTAGGAAGATGCATGGAAAATGGAAACCTTTACTGAGTGCATTATCGGCATGCAGGGGTGTTGACTTTGTCATAATCTCATACATAAGCAAGTAAATTTGCTCTTAATCTTATGAAATCGATAATTCATATTCATGGTTTAACAGATGATATACTAATTGAAAACCTTAATTTCTCAGGTAATGGGCACTAAAACCTGAGCAGTGTTTTTTTTTACACAATGGAAAGAAAACACGTGGCTATTTCCACAGTAACATTGACAAAAATGTGACTTTTTGAACCAACTTTTGGAAATGTAGGGTACATATATCTAGCAAGTACACAACTTCAACTTTCAGATATTATATAGCTTTTGGGACGACTTTCCAGATTTACATTCTGTCTTCATGAGCAAACATTGTGTATTGATGGGTTACTTTTTTGGTGAATTTAATCGTAAGAGGAGGAGTTACAAACAGCAATGTAAAGAACAAATGAAGATCTCAGTATCAGTCTGTATTTTGTATTCTTGCCCCAGCTATATAACATAATTTTGTGGGTAGCTTCTTGTACATTTGTGTCACGTATTAATGTATTAATCCCAAATGTTCAATAAAATGTTCTCTAATTTATGGTTGATTTTCAAGCATCTGTACCTTGAAATATTTCAGACAATCCTAGTTTATCAAATGTAATGTTTTAATGTGATTATCATTATAAACGTCATAAATGTTTCATTTTTTCTCAACTTGAAATTTAAAGCAACATATTATCTTGAAACCATGCGTTTTTGGGAGGTATAACGATTAGTGAACAATGGGATCAGATGTGGTCCCATCTGTCAGAACTAATTTGACCCGTCTGTAACAATAAGAAGTAAATAAATAGGAAGCATCCTTCTGAGCAGGCGAAGTTACACCTGTATCACAACCAAATTTAAGGACCCTATAATTTAAAATAATAGTGATCAGTTGCTTAAGTGTCCACAGATAGTGTTTTAATCAACAATTTGGGTATGCAAAATTTTGTCCAAAGCTGTCCCATCTGTCACGGTGGAATATCTTCAGTTGATACACAAAACTAAAGATACACTTTCAAATACGCATACTTTTTTAACAGACTAAAATGTGAGTTATGGATTAAAAGGTGGATAAATAGCTTACATCTTTTCATTACTTGGTTCAAAAACTTGAAAGTCACAAAGTTTCTATCAAATGTCCGATCTGTCATTGTGGAAATGACCACATTTGTTGTGTTGCGCCACTATGACTTCACATCATAGACTTTTATCTGCATATGACTGTCATAGTATATGGATGTATGTCCACAAGTTCCAATGTATGACCATCAATATAATATATATCCGAATGTATTCCCTCTGTGACCCTGAATATTATACAACGTAAAACTTCTACATATGATACATATTTGTGGTACATCTGGCTTCATTGAGTTTATTCATTTTCCAAATATTTTAAATTTTGTGTTTTTTCAGCACATTTTGGTTAGTATCTTCCATTACATATGTTTTGTGATGATTCATGGAAAACTTTTCAAAAACAGCATTCTCAGAATTTCCGCATTTTGGTCTATATACTGTATAAGTGTAAATATTCCCGAGTGAAAAATTTCCCGGATTTGTTCCAAATGAGCATTTCACGGTTTATATTTTTCCCGAATGGCACTGCGCTACAAAAAACTGCTAATGGTACTTTGAGATGTACACGGCACTTGTTCGCGCTAGCGGTACCTCCGCGACTCAGTTCCGAACACAGACTAAAGTCTAAACGCAAGTGATTTTGTGGTTTTTAACATGAAAGGACTCGTCTTTGCCCGGGAAATATACACCTGGGATTTTAACACGTTTTTATTTTATTTCTTTAGTTTAATAAAAAAAAATCTGAACATATCCTCTCGTTTTTCTTTACACTGGTACACGATTTAGACGATGTGGTCACAGTTTGCTGCGTGATTGTTCACGCATGCAGCGTCATTAATGTCCCAACGAACAACTGCCTGCAACAGTCTGTAGCCAAGTACTATCGCTTATAATTTCCCAGAATTAATTTTCCCGAGGGGTTCCTTTCGGGAAATTAAATACCTTGGGAATATTTCCACTTATACAGTATTACACAATGCACCATCAATATCTATAGCAACCCAGACTTTCATACCTTTACAAGTCCTGAAAGTTATGCAGAGTTAACTTCAAAACTGTGGATTATCTCGTGTTCATATTAAAGTTAACGGACGGACAGATGGATGGACAGGAGTGGACGCTGCAAGCTCTGCCACCTTTGGTCAACAGAGCTGAAAAACTTTGACCGACAAGTAAACACCTTTAAGAGTGTCAGAGTTCAAAATTAACTTTACTCCTACATGGCTTACCTCTAGGCTTTCGAAAATCATGTTATATGACATTACAGACAAGAAGAAGTGTATCATCACATAGACAGTACCCCAAAGTGGCAATGATCGGTCATAGTACTCCGTCGGGGCTGACACCTAGTGGACAAATATCAAAGTTAGAATTATCGGTGCAATTTATGTCCACTTGACAAACTCAGGCAACATACTTATTGTTTCTTCAAATTTGTAGTAATGAGTTCCGTGTGTCCAACTGCCTTAACCGTAATAAAAGTAAACGTGTTTTGCTTTTGCTATACTTTTGACGTGATAATTTCTGCTGATGATATCGATTTCTTGATTTCTAGAATGGTCCCCCGGTCCGGATGAAATACGAACTGCTCATTTGAAGTATGGTAATTCGGATGTACTCCGCAAGCACCTTGCTAACTTTTACAATGTTACATTCGCATAGAGCATATTGTTCCGTCAGTATTCAACAAAGGTATTATTGTACCGATACTGAAAAGGCTACTCTTAATCCGAATGATTCCGTCAACTGTAGACTCGTAACTTTAAACTCAATTTGTTAAAAATAAACTGGCGGAACTTGGGCCTATCGTGTTACCTGAAGATAACGGGAGCGCTAATCACTGGATTTCGCAAAGGCAGAAATACTTTATCATGGTGTTCTTTTTCAATGACATAGTTGTTTGTCTTAGTAATGATCAATCTTCAGTTTTTGTGAGCAGCCTTTACACGCTGAAAAATGCTTCGACGTCATATGGCACGAAGGTTTATTTTATAAACTTTAGAATGTAATCCCAGTCGTGCGCTGGGTTTTGCTGCATGCATGGCACCAGTATGGTCAACTGAATAGTGTAGTCAAGTGGAACGATGACCTCAGTCGACCCTGCCATGTGACATGTGGTACGAGGCAGGGAAGTATAGCCGCTCCCTTGTTTTAAAGCGTGTGTGTTCTCCTCTCTCTCTCTCTCTCTCTCTCTCTCTCTCTCTCTCTCTCTCTCTCTCTCTCTCTCTCTCTCTCTCTCTCTCTCTCTCTCTCTCTCTCTCTCTCTCTCTCTCTCTCTCTCTCTCTCTCTCTCTCTCTCAGTGAATTTGTCCAACACTTTTGTCTGACACTGTTATGCATAGAAACTCCAAACTTGGCATGATTGTACCTCCATAGAAGGGGTTTGGGCTTTTTATGCAAAGAAATGATATTTAAAATTATGCAAATTACGGGCATTTAAAATTTTCAATCTTGAATAACTTCAAAAGTATAATAAATAGAGATGTCATTCCAACTTCTACTAGAGAGTTATTGACCACTGCGCATGTAATGAATTTAAAACAAAAGTTGTAGTAATTTAAATTAGGCTAATGAGCAGTATTAGAAATTTCAAAACTTGAATATCTTCAACACTATGATAGATAGAGGTGTCATTCCAACTTCTACTAGGGGGTTGTTGACCATGGCGCACCTAATGAATTAAAAATAAAGGTTGTAGCAATTTAAATTAGGCTAAATAGCACCATTAGAAATTTTAGATCTTGAATAACTTCAAAGCTATAATAGATAGAGATGCCATTCCAACTTCTACTCCTGTGTTATGGAATAGTTGTACATTGCCATACCAATATGCTTTGAAGACACACACACTGATTTGCTATGCAGCAAATCATCTTTCCTAGTTTTATATTGTATGCATGCTGTATTGCTAAGTTTCAACACAGTATTGTTGTTGTTGTTGTTATAATAATAATAATAATAATAATAATAATAATAATAATCATCATCATCATCATCATCATCATCATCATTATTATCATATTTTGGTCTAATAAACTATTAATTTGCTCTTTCATCCATGTCCAAGTTAGATGAAAACTGTGGAGCTCGTCTGACAGACTTGCCAAATTTTTTTTGTGTGTGAAAATGCAATGAAAGCGTGGATTAACCCTTTCATTGTATTGTTTTGGCCTCAGTCAACAGCTTGTCTTCGCCACCTTTGTCTGGAATATGCCCAAAGTACGCTGATGAAAGCTATTGATGCTAACCGTTTACTCCCTGAGGATATATACGTGCCGTTACTAGAATAAGCAGTCTGTCACGAGGGATATGAATCAGGAACGACTGTAATGGTTAATAGTAGTGCAAATTTTGTTGTGATTAACGACGACTGACGCAATAGTCTCTTTACAGGCAGAACCACAAATATATATATTTTTCTCAATAGCTTACTGTGTGGAAGCCTTGATCTTTACTGTGTGGAAGCCTTGATATTCACAATATTACAATGCGACTCACGTGACGATTCAAACAAAGAAACATCAATTAAACCATAAATAGTCAAGTAATGATTATTACACTTACAATGACACCCGCCCACCCACACCCGCACATGCAGACCTACACACAAATTGTATTTGTGTCTTTTTGTCCAGATCCACTTCCTAGTAGTCATTACATTATTCCACAGTCCATATATACATATACTTGCATCAGGTATATCTTCCAAGAGACCTGTCCTCGGCTTGCCAGGGTCCCAGCCGGGTCCTTTGAAGATAACCGATAGTTTGTTGCCCAGACCTTCTATATTCCATGCTTTCTCTATTGTATACTGTAGGTGGCAGAACTGTTAAAAAGCAATAAATATATTTCATATAATTTTGCAGATCCTTAATTTGCCATGAGATGTAGGAAGTATTTAAGAGTTCTTACGTATGCCTGGTATTTAATTTTGCTTTCCCCGCATTCCCGCAAAACTAAATATGTTGCTAGTGACAGTGTACAGTGGAAGTTATGGTAATAGTAGCACTTGTACTGTTGCTGCTACTACAATATGATTACCAAATTTTCCTATGACCTTTTGAGAACGTATTTTTGAACATCTTGTTGGGAACAACTTATTACCATTGATTTTTTGGAAGATGATCCATAGAAAATTTAGAAATATTGCAGCAATTATAGATACTTTTGAAACTAAAGGGGTTTCCTATTGTTGACGGTGACATGTTTTATGGACTTACCTGCGTGTAAACAGGGTCCCACGTGTTCAGTGGGTGAGTGACACCATAGACTACCTCGTCTTTCTCTGCCTCAAATGTACCTGTGGTTTGCAGAACAACAATTCTCTACATATTTGCATGCATGTGACAAGAGGGAGCCTGTATCGGATTATACATTAAAATAGCGCCCAAAAAACACTAGAGGACCATAATGATCCTGTGCTCTGCTGACTGGAATCTGCTTTTATAGTACTGCAGCACACGCACTGTAGTCTGTATACCTACAAACATGAACAGTGTTACCAAAGTCTGATATATCATACGAGAGGTCAAAAATAGCCTTAAAACACAGAAATTCAAAGAAGAGAATCATGATGATCGTGTGCATGTTCTGGACAAAGGGAGCTTGTTACGATCCCCTGCTCCCATTTTGTGGTGTGGGGAATCATACATGTAATTCATGTGGCCTGTGACTGCATATGGTAACCACAGGCTTTCGATCATGATCAAACTATAAGTTTACATGTCATCGAATTTAATTTCATTTGCAAGTTTGCGCAAGGTCAAAAGGGACCATCAGTCAAAAATAGCCTTAAAAATCATTAAAAAAAAATAAGAAACAATTGCAAAAACAAAAATTCATAAAAAAAATTGCAACATATCCATATCATTTTCACAAACCTTTATTGTCTAAAGTCAAG
This sequence comes from Hermodice carunculata, assembly GCA_964020975.1. Taxonomy (NCBI): domain Eukaryota; kingdom Metazoa; phylum Annelida; class Polychaeta; order Eunicida; family Amphinomidae; genus Hermodice; species Hermodice carunculata. Next base: position 86,257,433 of record OZ026627.1, on the reverse strand, counting down.
TTACATTCTGATAAAATTTTAAGCAATTCTGTTCAGCCGCTCTGGAGAAAAAGTAAAAAAATAGCCTTAACATACAACAAGAGGACTCTGACAACCCTGTGCTCAGCTGACATGTATATATACCCTTGCAATATTTTAAGATTTGCTACCCCAAAAAACAAAGAAATTCATAAAAAATAAAAAAAATCAATGGGGTGTAACCATTTGACCAAATCTGGTAGAGACCCACCCAAGGTACATCGCCACCAAGTTTGAAGTCAATCTGGTAGACGGTTTCGGAAAAGTGAAAAATGTGAATTAGCATTAGAATGGCCACTGACAGTTGACTTACATAGTAATCAATAAGAAAGGTGCATTTACCGATACATGACCGAATTGAAAAAAAAAATCATTTAAAGCCAGGAAAAAACAGCAGTTCCACCTAGTGTACAACTTTGTTTGACCCTTCCAGAAGGAACATGTCCACCAAGTTTCAGCTCAATCTGAGAGACAGTTCTGGAGAAGAAGTCAAAAATAGCAGCAGCAGCAACAACAACAATAACACACACACACAAAACCATAAAAAATAGAGTAAAATTGTAGCGTCATCTGGTGAACAAATTAAGAACTAGGAGTCCGTAGGAAGGTCCCTGTGTGATATCAAAGCAATTGGATGAGCAGTTTCGGAGAACATTTTTAAGACTTGCCCCCCCCCCAAAAGCAAAACTAAACAACAACAAAAAACAAACAAACAAACGAAAATCGTGAGAAATTCCAAAATTAATGGAGCGTGACCATTTGAACAAATCTGGTAGAGACCCACCTAAGGTATTTTGCCACCAAGTTTAAAATCAATCTGAATGGTGGTTTCGAAGAAGAAGTGAAAATGTGAATTAGCATTAGAGTGTCCATTGACTGACAAAGTAATCAATAGGAAAGGTGCATTTACCGATAATTACTCGAATTGATAAAAATCGTTAAAAATTAGGGATCAAAGCAGTGCCACCTAGTTTTCAACTTTGTTTGACCCTTCCACAAAGAACATATCCACAAAGTTCCAGCTTAATCTGAGTGACAGTTCTGGAGAAAAAGTCGAAAATAGCAATAACACACACAAAAAAATCATTAAAAAATCAGAAAAAGTCGCAGCACTACTTTGTGAACAAAGTAAGAAGAACTGCGAGTCCCGAGGAGCTTCCTCTTTGATATCAAAGCAATCGGTTGAATGGTTTCAATGAAAAAGATTTTTTTAAGATATGACAAGAAAAAAAAAAACATCAAAAATCTCAAAATAGTACTGGAGCATGACTATTTGTACAATTTGGTAGAGACCCACCCAAGGTACATTGCGACAAAGTTTGAAGTGAATCTAGCTGACGGTTTCTGAGAAGTCAATTATTGATGACGACAGGCGAAGGACCATAAGAGAACCTCAGCTATTGGCAAGTCAGCTGAGCTAAAGCGTCATAAAAAAAATCACCACTTGGTGGTCAAAATAAAAACTGGGTGACCTTATGTAATATTTCAATGCAACTGCACAATTAGTTCTTGTGATGAAATTTTTTTAAAATCAATTTAAAAATTCATAAAAAGTAAAAAAAATGATTGCATCATCATCTCCTTTGCAAAGTTCGTAGAGGCCTACCTGGGGGAACAATCCATGTGAAAAATCAAAACATTCCAAGCATCGGTTTTTGAGAAGAAGTCAAAAAGGTAAATACAATATCTACATATACTATGCAGTGGTAGCACTTACCGATGGTCGCAAAGTTTGAGTTCCCATAAGTGAATGTAAAATTTGCATATCCATATCATTTTCGCAAACTTTTATTATCCAAAGTCAAATTATATTCTGATAAAATTTTAAGCAATTCTGTTTAGTCGTTCTGGAGAATATGTCAAAAAAGCCTTTACACACAAAAATTCATTTTTAAAAAAGGCAGCACCACCTGGTGGCCCAAATAAGAAGTATGTAACCCCAGGTGACCTAATATGTAATATAAAGGCAATTGGCCAAGTAGTTCTTCAGATGAAGATTTTCTTCTTTTTTTTTAATAAATAAAAAAAATCATAAAAAATGGAAAAATTTTTCATCATCTCCTTAGGAAACTTGGTACAGGTCCATCTGGGGAACATTCATGTGCAAAATCAAAATATTCCATGCAGCGGTTTTTGAAAAGAAGTCGAAAATGTAAAACGTCTAATGACGGAAAGAAGGATGAATGGACGGACGACGGACGCAAACGGATTCCAATAGCTTTGCTGACTGCTAAAAAATATGTATGTAAATGGGAAAAAGATTTTCTCATGTATTTGTTTAATGACAAAATATCAAATTCAAGAAGCTAACTTAGTTACAAATCAACCCCATAAGTGCTAAGTTGGAAACTGCAGGCAACAAAATACTTCATAACGCATAGGGCGCATGGGCCTATAAAACCTGTTGACCTGGATAATTATTTTTGCTGCGGGGCCATATGAATGTTGCCACGAGAATGATAAGTCTTTACGACGGATTTGAATTCAGAGTATTGAATATTTATAGGTAATACACATATTCAGTAAAATTATTAATCATCAGTTTTATAGTTTTTATGCAAATTTAATTTTTTCAATGCTTCCGTAGGTTCTCGAACCTGACCATAACTTTAGCGCGTTTATAACGTGTTAATCCGCATATGAGAGGTGGGGTACATTTCAATTCAGTTAAAATTAAACTATGTCATCCAGTGGTCTAAATTTTTCCTCCTTTTAAAAATGCAACCAGACACATGTGTATGCAAAAAATGATTGAAATCTGACCACATGAAGGCCATCAAATTACACTTGAAACGTATTTATCTCTATTTAGCTCAAAACTCTATTTTGGTAAGGGGTCAGCCATTTTAATCAACATTTTCACATTATTACATTGAGTACGCAGGGAAGGAGGCGGTCAAGATCAATGTAAATTTTTAGCTAATTTTTAAAATTTTTATCAACATTAGGCCAAAAATCAACATTTTTAGAGTACCCTTTGGGGGTGGGGGTGGGAGGTGGGGGGTAGCAGGGCTATACAAGAAAAAGTACTCTGTGTACACTTTTGAAAATGTTGATAGTTTTGGCTGACCCTTAAGGAGGCATGTGTCAGGAAAAGCGTGCATAACATCCGCGCCACCCAGAAAACTAGTCCAAAAAAAGATTTTAAGAGAAAGAGGAAAAATTGGCATGTCTGTTTTTCGTCTTATTTTATTCATTTTTTTTTTTTTTTTTTTTTTTGAAGTTTTAGCGGGAATGAAATCATAAAAGGAATTTTTGAAAAAAGTACACCCTATGATTGCCACAATTTTGGAATCTTGGGGTGGTGAGAAGAATTTTTCAATTTTTGACCTTCACCTTTGACCCGGGTCACTGACCACATTACAGCGGTCAACATACATGCAGGTTAATGGCAGTTCCTGACTTTGTTGGTTTTGATAAAAACAGTTGAATACATCGTGGCCAGTTCCATTTTAACAGATTTTGTCTGTCGAAAATCTCCAGACGTCCTAACACAAAATTCCAAACGATCAAGAGGCTTGGCAACTCTGAAGAGAAGTATATTTCATTTGTCGTACTTTGTTTGTTTGTATATTTACTTACTTACTTACTTACTTACTTACTTACTTACTTACTTACTTACTTACTTACTTATTTGAAGGGGGAGGGGGCGCTTACCAAAAATACGGTCCCAGATGATGAGTGTGCCAGCGTAGTTTTTGTCAATACAGTAACGGTTCCTGCCGTGATGTACGCGATGATGACTAGGTGTGTTCAAGATGTACTCCAACGGGCCAAGTGTTTTTATTGTCTGAATGAAAAACGTGGAAACTTTGTCACTGAAAATACAAAATCTAATTTTGACGAAAGGCATAAGAAGTTGGAAGTTCTAATTCAAGTACATTCCAAAGAAATCTAAAATCGAATATGTCGTCAATGGACCAAGTTGACTGATGAATCCCAGAGCTATGTCAGATCTTTGACTTCAAGTGGATACGGATAGGGTATATGTGACATTAATGGTCGGATATATCTTAATCAAACGAGAACTAATTTCATTATGAACCTCATGAGGTTCAACCTATGCCAACGGTTATCATGACATGAGTTTATTGGCATGGAAGGCATAATGAAACTACCCAGGTCATCTGTCCCATTAACCAGGTGGACCGGAGTTTTGACTGCGAGCAGGAAGCGCTCGCAACTTTAATAATTGGCCTATGAAAACACAGAGGACACAACTACGTTTTATCCTTGACGAATACACTCGGCATACATATGGATGAGATCTGTCAGGAGAATATGTCCCAGGTCGACACATTCTTATTTTTTCATTAATTCGTTCGTTCATTGATTGATTGATTGATTGATTGATTGATTGATTGATTGATTGATTCATTCATTCATTCATTCATTCATTCATTCATTCATTCATTCATTCCATTGATTAATCAATTAATTTTTCCAGTTGTACCAGATTATTTAACTTCTTTGGCTTGACTTGGGAGACTATGCCCAAGTGGCCTAAGCGGAAAGCGCCTGACTCAACTTTGTCCGGGCCAAGGGAACGCTCAAGCGCACCAGCTGACTTAGCTTCGTCCCGACCAAGACAGGGCTCAAGTAGTGGCTGATTCAGCTTTGTCCCGGCCAAGAGAGGAATCAAGCAGCGGCTGACTCAATTTTGTCCCGGTCAAGAGAGGGCTCAAGCAGCGGCCAAGGAATTCAGGATAACTTGATTCGACGATAATAGAAAATCTGTATAATCAATGTTAAAATTTTGCATAAACCAAAGTGAGTGATATAGAAATTGACAAATGGTTACTCTTTAGACATTATAGGTCGGGAAGACACTGATCGCCAGCATGTGCGCCACCCCACGTGCATACTAACTGATTAAACCAATGTAATTATGAATAACGTAAAATTACAAATAGTGTAATCCCAAGATAAGGGTTTCCTGAATAACAAAATTTAGTGAACTTAGTATGAGTTACAGACATAACAATTAACGCGGCTACGGGTAGTTTCATAATTTTTTTTATACAAGCTTGCTTCACGTAAAATGAAAAACCTTGCAAGCTATGGGAGAAAACCTTTTCAGTAATAATTTTGGGTGTAGTATTTAAAATTATAATTAATGCATGTCTACTGATTTTTTTTTTTTTTTTTTTGCCAGACTATGAGCAATAATTAACCATTCATCTGGTATTTTGACTGTGTATTTCGGTGTTGCCATAATTAGATCATTGAAATACAAAGGAAGCCTGTCATGTCGTAATTTCGAGATTTAAAAATAGGATCAGTATGAGCATCGTATTTATTATGATCTTGTATTCGAATATCCCCTTATGAATTTTTGATAGTTTCTCATGCATATAAGAGGACTACGTAATTTATCTCTGATAATATCAAAGTAATAATATAGAGAAGCTGCAAAACATTTGATGGGGTAAAGTAAAATCTGTTTATAATACCTATTGTTTGGTGAATTTTACAAGAAAGTTTTTTTTAACATGATCAGGCCTATTCCAACAGAGGGCTCAAGCAGCGTCTGTCTCAGCTTTGTCCCGGCCCAGGGAAGTCTCAAACAGCGGCTGACTACTCTGAAGCGTTTCAGGTCGCCGCACGCACCTGAGTGTTGCATTTGTTTCTTTTTGCCCAGAACCACTTCCTAGTAGTCATTACCCTATTCCGCAGTCCGAACTCTTTACTATCCGTAAGCTAACCTGAGTGTGAATCCAGAACTGGTACAGCAGGTTGAATTGCACATGAACAAGGAATATGGACGGAGGAACGGCCAGCGCCATGGGCAAATAAAACACCTGAAAAGTAGTAAGCACACAAGGTATAATACAAAAATCTCGCCTGTATAATCTACAAAATCTATTACATAGAACAGAACAAGAATAGAAGGTTCCTGTTTCCCTCCTGTGTTCTCACCACTTTCCACTGTAATTTGCAGCTTAATAACTGAAGAACCACCTCGCGTACAAATGCCATTTTTTTATGGTAAATCTAGGTGTATAACTTAAATAAATGTGAAAATTTTATATTAGCTACAAACAAAACCCGTTTATAAAAGGCTACTTTAACATATCAATCCGATGGGCATACGTGCAAGTCTATCTAACAAGAATTATCTACTTCAATAGATTACTATTTGGCACCTCTGTCAAGTGATAACATGTAGAAACTGGTCTGTACAATCTTGCAAATTAATTTTCGGGACTGTAAATTTTTGAAAACCTAGTCTGCTTACTCGGACCCTTTTCGTGCACGTTGTGGAGAACATTAAAAAATTTCCTACACATTAAAAAAAAAAACATGAAACGACGGGTCATTTGTCTCTGTAATTGTTCAGAAGGATTTAGTATCACGCCTTTACAATTTCTTTCCGACTCGGCTGTTACAGTCAGAGATATTTTCTCATAACAAACAAAATGGTCGAGAAAGTCCACTTCAAATCACTTGTTTTTAAATTAAACTTGCATCATAGGTAGTATTTTTTGCCACACAAAATGAACATTTAAAAAAAATGTAATCTCAGTAGCAAAGTGACTGAGTAAAAGTTGCATACTGATCTCAAATAAAACAAATCCTTTCATATGGAGCAAAGTGGGAATGGTTGCAACAACACTACAGTAATGTCTTGTGACGTCACCTTTAATTGTGAGCACCTGTCCAGGCTTTCGCACATCACAATAATTATAGATGCTATAATAGACTAGTTCATAGGACTCGGGTTTATTTAGTTTACTTCGGGAAGCGCACCCTGCTTTGTTTACATTTTGTACTCGACCAGGGTGACCGGAAGGATCAGAAAGTAAAACATGGGTGTGCTTGGGTTTAATAAAAAATCAAACCGTCAGCAAACTAAACATGCATATTTCACCACGGATGTATGACATTTCAGGTAAAATTTTTGCACTGTTCAGCACAATCCATGGTGTAATCACTAGCGTTAGCCGTGGCACCCGTTGTGAACATATGAAAGCGTGGGCCCGACTTGGCCACTTGCTGCTTGGACAACCAGGCCAACAAAGGAATGCATAATTAATTAGGGTCCGGAAAAGTTCGGTACAAGTCGGTATGAACAGACCTATTAGGTAAAGCTTCGTCTGTGATTGGTTGTGGAGCATCCGTCAACTGTGTATTATTTTGCAACAGAACATGAACAACAGTTATTTGTACAGGAACATAATGGCAAGCTCACATATACTTCACAAGGAAGCCCTGCATGTCAGACTCACAGTAGAGATCTAAAGGCAAAAGACTAAAATATCAATCTATTAGGCCTAAATGATGATTCTATGCTTTCATGTCATTCATTTAGGATAAACTTTATAACATAGACACATTCACTTTATCATAGAGTGAATGTGTCTATGTTATAAATAAATAGGCTATAGCATGTGGCAGCCTCCTCCGTTGTAGGCCAGCCATCTTCGAGGAGAATTGGCACAAGGTACTGCGTGCCACATTCATGAAATTGTCAGTGAACATCACTGAAGTCCAGGAAATGGGTCACAAGCCTAGATTAGAAGGTAACATGTCGCCTAGAAATCTGAAGTTTAACTCAGGTACCACTGCACAATGTGAATCCGAAGTATGGGCAAAGGCAGACCTTGTGAAAAAAGGTTGACCTAACAAAAAAAGGACAGGATATTATCATTTCAATATTTTTTTGCCAGATTGAGGCAAAAAGAACGCAGAAAGTCTGCTGGCAAGTCCGCCATACATACACAGTGACAGCCAGTGCTTTTAAAGTTTGGGGGTCCTTCACCTTGGCTTTGGTAGTGCAGAGTGAGACGGGTTGTCCTCGATAAGACTAAGTCACCACTCACAGATAGTAGTGCACGTTCATGCAAGTTGGACCACTTTGATAAAGAGCTCTTCTCAGGAATGGTATATAGGCCTATGATTTTTATCCAACCAAAGACTTACCAGCTGTGCCCAAAATTCTGGTAAAACTACGAAATGAGATCCAAAATATTTTCCTTTTTGTTGAGGAGTCTAGAGGAGGCTACTCACAGAGCTTGGATCTAAGTGGGCAAAATACTACAGAGAAAAGGAAATATTTATTCACAGACCTGATATTGTTGCAACCAGAGCAGATTTTTGAGATCTGAAAAACAATATCGATGAGAGAATTAATAAGGAATTAATACAGCCAACGAGGGGTTTGTGCTTGTATCCTGACCCGGCCACCAGTACCACACCCTCGCCTTTGGGTGTTGTGCTGGTGGCCGGGTCGGGGTACAGGAAGGCGAGGGTGTGATAATGATGGCCGGGTTAGGGTACAGGCACAAATCCCGAGATAAAGGTTTTAATCACTTTTTCTATCATCATGAACCGCCTAAGTAAAAGGCTGAAAAAATCACATTCTGGGTCTGGGAGGTCGTTGCACTGGTATTACGACCTGGGAATACTGTGGTCCGATTGGTTGGTCCTTGGTTACGGGGTAACATCATGATAAAATACCACATTGTGTACGTCGATAAGATTTGGGTGAACGCAAATCGCTGCCGGTCTCACAGCTGGTGTCCAGTGTTTTTAGATGCCGGGCTTGTGCACCTGCCTAGAGGACGTAGAGCTACCTAACACCCTATGCGAAAAGGTGGTCACTCGATTATGTGTCAACTTTAACAATTCCAGATTTAACCTGTTTACGGTTTGAATTTAGGCCTATCTCTCATCCATCAATTTTTAGATCCAAGGTGGGGCTATAAATTTTTAATCCTCTGTGGAATTTGGGGCTATCATATTTTAATCCCCTGTGGAATGTGGGGCTATCATATTTTAATCCCCTGTGGAATGTGAAGCTAAGTGTACGAAAGCAGAGCTATTTATGCTAATGAAGAGAAAAAACAATAATGCAAATGATCAAATAGCAAGAAATGATGGATACGAAGTCTTGCGCAATCCAGTCCAACAAGGCAACAGTGTGAACTGAATGCCATCGAGGTCATCTGAGCATCTACATAAAGCATTATGTGGCAGGCAAAAATACAACATTTAAGTCAAAGATGTTCCAGAAGCATATGAACAACTGGAGAAGATTGGCAGAAACCAGTAGCACACGCCATCGAAGCGGAAGTCCGTGTTATGGAAGCTGACACATTGTCGAGCAGCTCATTGATCCTAACTATAGCCTTTTATAGGTCTATTGTGAGCAATCTAGGAGAAAGCGATAGCCAGTCAGAATATAACTCAAACGAATCGACGAGGAGTCGTCAATCTGAGCAAAATGTGTGGAAATAAAATTTTGTGAAACACTTGCACATTTGGTATCATAATAAGTCATAAATGATCATTTGACCAAGTATCAAAATATCAATGTAAAGGCACATCTTTATCTCAGGTAAAAAGTAAGCGAAAGAAGTATCCAGGTAGACAGGTATCATCAGTATTTAATAAAGAGAAACTTTACAAACCCAAATCTGCAAGCCTATAATAATTGCCGTTTGAACATTATCAAGTCCAAGATTCAAAGAGCAAAGTCCTATTCCGTACCACTCACTGAAAAACCATAGCGTTCTGCATCATTATAGCAATTTATTTTGTGTCAGGAGCAAATCATACTCACAGAATATGGAATCTAGAAGAAAGTTTTAGGCAAATGTAATAATGTAACGCAACGTAACGTTAGGAGAGTACAGCGATCTTTGTTAGGCCTACAATTGGAAACTGGTCAGATCAGCGTTGTTGTGTTTCAGTATTAAAAATACGACAACTTAGTATTAGAAATGTTAGGTTTTGGATGAAATAGGCCTATCTACTTTCATCAAGTGTCCAAGTGCTCGAAATGTCCAAAGTGGCATGTTGACTGTATTTTGTCATACAAATAAGTTCACATTGCCTTACAGAGTGGCACCTCCTATTCAGCATTCTGACTCCAGAAAGCCATTTTATAGTCTTATTTATTTCAGTTTACCTAGTCACAAATGATAACTAAAGAGCACAGAGAATGCATTTCGAGGTAACATCGGTTGAGCTCTGCGAGAGCTTTAGGCTAGCTGTGTGAGCTGTAGACTTTAGAACCTGAAAAGGAGAATTGTAATGCTTGCTGGAATGTGTGTGGCAACAAAATAGTTGTCACTTGAGCATATTTCACATATATTAGCAGGCCAATATTGCTTTTCATTTTTTCGACATTTTTTTTTCGTTATGAAATAACATTTCAGACTTCAAACCATGTATGTATGTATGTATGTACATGTATGTATGTATGTATGTATGTAGGCCTATGTATATATACCTGCATCAAACTACCGTACTCATTATCTCTTGTCATTTATTGCCACTTTCCCGGCCAAATTGATCGACAACGGCCAGTGATTTCAAACAAAAGCCTTTTGAATGAAAGTATGGGAAGGTCATCAACAAGGTCACCCGCATCCGAGGCACTCGGAGCATAGGCCCAATTTAGTAACAGTCGGTGCTTCTGGGGCGCCAAGCAAACATAGGCTATTGCCTATCCCCACCTTATATCATCATCAGGTTGGATTTAAATTAAAGGCAGATTGCGTAACACAGAAATATAAAAAGATTGATACAAAAAACAAGAGAAACAATACCCACCCATGAGAAGTATTTCTGCAAAATGGACTGTCTGAGTGCTGTGGACAAGTTGTACTCCTCAGAGCTGTGATGGACTTGATGCGCTGCCCACATCAAATTTACCTCTGAAGCATGCATAAATAAAGGGAAGCTTATAATGTGCGTATTTTTTTGCTTATATATATATATTGTCACCTGGGACTTTCTTTCCTCCAGGTTGAAGATATTTCCTGCTCCTGTGGTGCTAATTATAGTAATACGACTCCGCATAAGGGTTCTTAAATTAATTGTCATTCCTCGAACAATTTGCACACAGTATATATAGCCACTTTGAACACATGCAGAAAGTCTTTTAAATTGTTACTAGTTGTTGAAAGCCATATTTTCAAGTTTGATTGAACAATATGAACATACATAGTGCACGGCATTTCTCGTGTGAAGCGCTTGTCGCCATTAACATTTGGTTGCTTGGTTTGCTGCCCGTCTGGGCAAGCAGACTGGAGAGGGATGGGGTGGGAGTGGGAGAAAATGGGAAGGGGCAGCGCACACTCGCACACAGTTATAGCGGCGGGCATTGTGGGTCCATTGGCATTGCAGAGGAGACTGATATTTCGTTTGTAGTGGGCTAGGGATTCAAATTCTATCCCAGTCACATGCGCGCGCAAGGTAAATCCGTCTTTTTTTCCGCGCATAAAGTAACAAATCCCAGCAACCATGCCCTCTCGTGCATTGCTGACGTTCTTGTTTACGTCAGCAGCCAGCACATTGTGTTACATCGGTCTCGCTTTCATAAACAAAGTATAACGTGAAGTCTGCTCTTGGAACAGCACGCGCCGCACGCACCGCATGATAACCCAGGTTGCAAAGCTTATTTCCGTTAAAAAAATAAAAAAGGGGGGATGGGTCTGTCACTTGAGGCGTTTTTTTATATTTAAGTTGATCAGGTTTGCTTGTTTGTCTCTTGCAACATTACTATGTTGTCGGAAACTGGGATAGAATGGGGTTTAACTACTTCTGGGGAGGATTGGACGTTCAATCCTCCCCAGAAGTAGTTAAACCCCTAAACCTTAGATTAGAAGACAGTGCGCTTGGAGAAGTCTTACTTCGGCAAGGAACAGTAGAAATTACACTGCCCATGTGAGAGTACCAAACCACGGTTGTTTTCAATAAAGATGCAAATCATTGGTTCCATGGCTTTTTTTTTTTTTTTTTTGGTCAGACTTGTGTCCAGTAATGACGAATACATTGCCACTGTGAGAAACAAAGACTTTAAAGTACGACTTGTCAAATGCCTAGATGGGTGCTAAAATAATAATTAATTGGGTATAATATTCAAAAATAAAGAACATGACGGGTCTTGTGTATTGTCAGTGCGCATGGTTTCCCGAAACAAAGCTGTCGAGGACTGCAGTGTAAACACACACACACACACGCACGCGCGCGCGCGCGCGCACGTACGCATGCACACACATAGGCCTATGATGAGCTTACCAAAAAATGCAAGCCAAAAAAAAAAAAACATGCTAGCACGTGCGCGCATGCTAGTAGAGCCAGGCGAGAAAGTGCAAACCAATGCCATTGGCATTTCAGGGACAAAACATACACAGCGAATGGCTAGGCACATCATGTTTACAGCCAAACGCATTATGCTCATCAAAACCAATCGCACCATGCGCTGTGCGCACTTTGTGACCAACCATTGGCCAACCACATTATCTATGCGTGTCACCAAAAGCATTGTACCAATGCGCCAGATGCTTTTGGCATATTTTGGTTGTTGAGCATAGCCATTAGACGAAGCTCTGCATGGTTTCAACTCTGCAGCTTCTCTTTCGAATCAACCCACACACCACAACCCTCCCTTTCACCCGGCCGTACAAAAACAACAACAAAATACTAGTAAGTCAAATATTTACGCTGCAGCTTTTCTTAGTGATGTAATGCCGATACTAATGGCGGACAAGAAAGAACATTACCATGGGCCAGTCTGTGGAACCAATAGTATCCCAAATCAACGCCGAAAAAAGCCAGCCACCAGGTCCACGGCGAGTCCCAGGGCAGATGGACTATAGACGCGTGTTTGTATAGCCAGATATAAACACTTATCTCTATGCTGCGTACAAGTAAACTGAAACAATCAAGTTTTGTTCAAGATTTGACACAGGTAAAAGCTCTGTATCTCAAGCTGGATTTCAGTGTTATATAACACGTAAGCGCACTGAAGCAATCCACTATTTTATATCTTAATAATTGTTATTTTCTTAATCAATGATTTTATATATGTACACACACACACACACACACACACATATATATATATATATATATATATATATATATATATGTGTGTGTGTGTGTGTGTATATATATACATATATATATACATATATATACATCTTGTCTTGTGTATAGTATGTAAATTTGTGTATCTTTTGATGAACTTATTGGTTGGTTAATTGAATGATCAACTTTATCTTTCGATTGGTTAAATTAACCAATAGATCGGTTGATGTGTGTCTGACCAATATGATTGGCTAATTTAACCAACCTATTGGTTCATTCAGCGAATCTATTGGTCAAATTATCCAATCCATATTGGTTGGACACATATCAACCAATTTATTGGTTTATTTAACCAATCTGTTTTTAGAGTGTAGACATCGTAATATACAAGTGATTTTCATCTTCAACAACTTTCTTGTTACAATAAATACATTTTGTTGCTGTAGATGGTTTGGTTACAATATCATCCAGTTTCAAATCTCAGACAATGGTTAGGCCTACTCAGGCGCAGTTCAGATAGGGTTCCACAGAATTTAAACGCTTCACATTTAAATGATATTCCATTCTGTATTCGTTTTAACCCTCGGCCTTATCGGCCGACGGGTGTTGTCTCATGTCCGTCCGTCCTTCACCCTTGGCCTTGAGGACGCGATAACTTGAGAAAACTGAGCTACCATAGTACCAGCATAAAACTTGCAGTATGGAAGCATATCATGAAAAGCTCGGATGGGTTTGACATTCAGCTACCTTGACCTACTTCCAAGGTCACCTGGGGGCCAAGACGTTGGTGACCGAGGTATCTTAAGGGCATTGGCTCGTTATATTTAAAATTTGCTCACGTGTGTAATTTTGTGCTAAAATCGTTAGCATCACTCGAAAAGAGTGACGAATAAAACGTTTTACATGTGTGTTGTCGCAAGCAAGTCTATAAACGTTCGCGAAAACTGATTGATTGAAGGTGTCGCGGATTCTATCTGGCTCCAGGCATGAACTTCACTTACTTTGGTAACTGCGAGATCATACCGGCTGCCAGAGATGAGAATGCATCATTGATTCGGACAAGGCCTGTGCCTTTCCCTTGAATCCGCAACACAATTCCTTCCAAGAGAATAGCCACGATGAAAAATGGAACTGCCTGCAACAAAAGAAAGTTCAAAGGTTATTTACAACACAGAGTAGCCGTGAAGGAGACCGAAGTTCCTGCAGAACAAGGGAAGTCCAATCTTGTTACTAATAATACGTCGCAGGCGTTGATGAAGACCCAAACACTCGTTCCGTGAAGACCTGAAAAGGAGCCGAACTGAAGACTGGTCTTGGCAGAGCGTGGTGTCACTGGAGAATATGAATATCTAATGCTAACTTGAATGACATAATAAAGTGGTAGTTCCGGTGACAGAGGTGCCTTATTACGAGACTAGGCATGCATATTCCTCCGCATGTAAATTTCTTTGACTGGACTTGAATGTTCTTGCTTATATTGTGTTAAAAATGAACCTCAGAAATATGGCCTGTCGTCACATTGACTCTTTGCCTTTATGTCATGGGGACCTGGTAAGAGCGTCTGAAAAATAAGTGGTTGCTATTACAACTGGTGATCCCATGCACATTATCCTTGGGAAACATTGAATTTATGCATAATTTAAAGCACAATGTGAATTGGAATATAGAGCCATACTTAATAATCATGAATGATTATAGATTTTTTAAAAATGCACCCGTTTGAGAATTAGCGCACAAAATCTAAATATTGAGTTATAGGGAGACACCAGCGAGCGATAAAAGTGCCCATTGAGGAAAGAATATATGACGCATGAAAACTTATAGAAACCAAATTCATAATCTATTGTTTTGCAGAAGATTTTCATATCATAAAAACATTTTAATGGCTGATATGTCAAAGTTTTGGGTTAATTTGAAAGTTCTAAATCCAGAATATAAATTCAATACACCAACAAAATGCGATATGATTCTGAAATTACACTATTGGTAAAAAAATTACAGATTACGCCGTTGGTACATGTATCAGAGGCCCCCTATGAAAATGTTGAACAATATATATAACTTCTTTTGTGAATTGTAGTAATAGTCGGTTTGATTCAACATTTCATGTGTAAGCACCTCCCTGACATACATATGTATATGTAGGCCTATAGTAACATCAGGGAAGGATGTGGGAACATGCATAGGTCTCTCTCTCTCTCTCTCTCTCTCTCTCTCTCTCTCTCTCTCTCTCTCTCTCTCTCTCTCTCTCTTTCTCTCTCTCTCTCTCTCTCTCTCTCTCTCTCTCTATATATATATATGAGTTTTTCCTCGTTTATATATTGTGTATATGTATTTATGTATGTTGTGTGATTGAATTGTATTGGTTCGTGGTTGTCTTGGGCAAAATGCCTCCTGTAATTTTGGAGGCACAGTCTGTAAAGATCATTCATTCATTCATTCACATTGAAATATTTCAATTTGGCATTTGATTGTGGGATTTTTTTGTGATGTGTAGAGAGAAAGGTACTATGTGATGCTCACAGTCAAGCACTACTTCCACACGTTTTTTTTTTTTTTTTTTTTTTTTTTTTTTTTTACCAAACGCAATAGCTACATCTAAATCCAACCCCTTGCCAACCAGGACTGAACAAAATAGCAGGTAGAGCAAGCAGGTAAGAAAGTGAGTCCGTGACGGCTCTGCGTGCACATACTGTTCACCTCCCAGTGCGATGTTTGAAGGGGATATCTCAACCTTTACGAACCCGGGTATCAAGGTTCCTGATAATGTGTAACAAGCTAGTTGCAAGTTGAGAAAATGGATCAACTGTAAAAACTAGAAAACAAAGATTTGCCAGACAGCAAATCTACTGTGTGGAAACATTTTGCACATTTTTATAGCAATGATGGGTATGTATATATATATATATATATATATAGCTAGCACAGAGAGAATTTTATTTTTGAATTAAACCTCTATCTATAATAGTCTTATAGTTGTGTTCTGGCCGAAATTAGTATAAACTAAAATCTTACAATTTTCAGTCATAGTTGATTGGATGTGTCAATAGCACAGACACACAAATTGAAGCTGGAATGGCACCTCTATATCAATACTAGTTTTGATATTTGTCATTATTCAACACCTCAATTTTGTGTATTTGCCGAAATTTCTGTTACTGTTCAATGGGTGCGCCCACAGCACACACATTGAAGTGGGAATGGCATCTCTGCCTATAATAGTTTAGATGATTTTCATCATCAATCAACTCTTCAATTTGTGTAATGGCGAAAATTGACATAAATTAAAAATCTGACTTTTCTTGCACTGTTTATTGGATGCATCCATAGCGCAAGCATAGTAACTGAAGTTGGAATAGCACCTCTTTCAAAGACAGTTTTAAAGTTATTCATCAATATTCAACACTTCAATTTTGCGTAGTGGCCGAAATATGCATCAATTAAAATATGACAGTTTTCAGTCACTGTTGATTGGACGCACTCATAGCGCACACATATGAATAGGAGACATTCATATTTAACTGCGATCCTGTTCACTTCCTGCGTTGCCGGGGCAACAGACTGATGCATCAACCATGATCAGGGCAGATTTGTAACATATACTTCATAAACATCCATAAATAACACCTTTTCAACCAAAAGAGAGCCCATTTCTAATTATTTTAGGCATCCTTTATGTTTCAAATATATGTTAATACATTTTCTTAAGATTATTGTGTGTTTGTGTTGTTCATTTTGTTGAGAAAGTACTTTTGACCATGCTAAATACATGGATCTGCCCTGATGCAGGTGGCTCTCTCTTTGGCTCAATTTGTGTTACAGTAGGATCGCATTTAGATATGAATACATCCTATTGAAGTTTGAAAGGCACTCCTATCTGTAAAAGTTTTGAACATATTCATCATTATTCAACATTTCAATTTTATGTATTGGCGAAAATTTACACAAGTTAGAATATAATAGTTTTCGACCATTATTTTCTGGGTGTTCCCATAGCAAAAACATCTGTTGGAATGGCGTCTCTGTCTATAATAGTTTTACAGGATCATCATATTCAACATTTGAATTTTGTGTATGGGCCAAATTTTGTATAAATTATACCTGACAGTTTCAAGTTACTATCCATCCGATGCCCCTGTGGCACTAACATATAAATTGAAGTTGGAATGGCACCACTGTCTTTAGTAGTTTTGAAGATATTCATCATTGTAAAACACTGCAGTTTTGTGTATTGGCCCAAATTTGCATGAATTAAAATGTGACAGTTTCCAGTCACTGTTCTTCGTGTGCGCCCATAACAAAAACGTATAAATGAATTTGAATTGTACTTGTGTCTTTTTGTCCAGAACCACTTCCTGGTAGTCATTACCCTATTCTTCAGTCTGAACTCTTTACTGTCCATAGCCTAACCTGTCACTGCCTAACCTATATACATATGGAAGTACTATTGTCCATATTTCACACGTTCTTCTGAAGAATTTTGACATAGGCTGTATTAGCCCAAATAAATTAAAGGGTCTTCAGCGGGTAACTACTCAGAACATGTTTCGGAGCCTATTCCCGTACATGTCTCTCTAAGTAGCGGCTGCTTGTCTGAGTTAAATATTCAACAAAGACAACCCACATAATGATGAATAAATATGAACGTGGCAAATGATGAATTAGTTAAATAAGTGAAGTTTTGCTTATAAATGCAGAACTTCATTATGAAAGAAGAATACCTGTCAAGCAAAATGGCACCTCTATCTAGAATAGTTTGAAAGATATTCATCAATATTTAGCATTTCAATTTTGTGTATTGACCAAAATTTACATAAATTAAAATTTGAATTTTGCACTTTTTATTGGATGCAGCCATGGTACAAAAATACAAATTGAAGTTGTATGGCACTCTACCGAAAAAAAAAACAACATCTAATATATTCATCATTATTCAACACTTTTTTTGTGTTTGGTCGAAATTTGCACAATTTTCAACTTGTTGACTGTGAAACAATATGCAAAATGTCAAGGTATTTTGCAGTACCCATGCTAAATTTGAAGTTTTTGGCTTGTGCGTCTGAGTTTAAGCCGACACAAAAATAAAGAAAGAAATCACGAGGGATTACATTGGACACATTAGAGAAGCTAGTGGCATGGTTTTACTCTTTACAACTTCCTGTATCTTTGTTATGCTTCAAACGCTTCAAGGAGAACAGCAGAGTTTTTTTTTTTTTTACTTTTTTCTTTTTTACTTTTTTTATATATCATTAATGCTCATTTTAGGTGTTCATTTGACAATCTTTAACATTTTTTTCTCAAACAGGTATTTAGTTAGAGATATTTTATATTTCCAGAAGGTGTTCTGATGTGTGATGTCACCTAGGCTACCCTCCATATATAATACACCAACCTTGAGGGGGCACGAAGCTGAGATACACAACATTAACAGGCATATTATAATGACTTGTGTACTCTGTTCATCACCCTCTTTGATCTTATCCGTGCGGTATATCAGTAGCGCCTGCTTCAGTTATTGAATACACAACCAGAGGAGATGTTTGCTTGTCTGTATTGATTTCTGCATTTCTCTTTTCTTTTTAATCCTCATTAAATGAGAAAAAATATCTCAGTTTAGTAAATTTGATTATATCTTTACACGCTGTTTCATCCATAGTAAACGTAGAATATGTGTACTTGGCCAGGTTTCCTTGTTTTTGTCAAAGTTTCACTCAGCTGTCATTGCATGAGCTGCAGTAGTAAGTCTAGGTGACATCACAACCCCTCATTCACATGTCACAGAAAACTTGATATCTGCTTATCCAGTTGGGAAAAAATGTATTTGGTTTAAGCATATGTTCTTAAAAAACAACTGACCAACAGGCTCACCAGCCTATATTAAGGCCTCTTGTACATATAACACAATACAACATTGATGTTTCAAAACACTAATATTTACATTCAATCTAACTTTTAACTTTGCAAGTATAGGAGAGAGCCTGATGTGCTAGGAAACCGTAACACAGGACCCTTGTGTGTTATGGGATCATGTGTCCCGCCCACATTCCAATAAGCCACGCCCACCTGGCGTTTCCGGAACGTAACACTTGAACATGCTTAGTAAATCAATTTCTGGCCGTTTCTCTTAATTTTATGCATTGATTTTCTAAATTCCGTGTAATTGAGCGGAAAAATTATGAGGGAAATGTAAATATAAGCAATGAGGGTCGCTTTTGTGTGTGTTGTGGCATAATGACGCGGGTGATTGAAGCTGGCATCGGGTGAGGCACACTGGCGTGCGCCACGCCCGCGATGTCAGCTTCAATCACGCGCGTCATTATGCCACAACACACACATAACCGACCCTCATTTCTTAAATACACACATAGGCGACATACAGGACCACAATTTCAGAATAGGTGGGGGCGGGAGCATGTGTGATGTGGAGTAAGATTACAATGCTTTCATCAGCCGAAAAGTAGTTTCCAAAATTCATATTTTAAACCTGTCTAAGTTTTGAATGTAAAGGTACTGTTGGAAAATTGCCTCATTTATATTTCTTTTTCTCGTAATTCCAAATAGTAACGTGTGAGCATTAAGACTCGCATAAGGTATTATTTTGGTCTGCAATTCATTTCTCAGTACCCTATGTCTACTACATTCGAAGCAAAATGATGCAAGTTCTCTAATTCTGCTCCACATGAGCATGATGGTGATTCAGCAACGCCAGTTCTAAAAAGATTAACACTAAGCTGGATGCAGCCCATTCTCATCCTGGCATGGATAATTTTCCTAACACCATAATTATACAACTCGTTACGTTTTTGGTTTGTTCTTGTTAAGTTCCGTTTTAAAGTCCTCTAAATGTTCGTGATTCCACACTGACCGAGACAGTAGGTTCCATTCTCGTATAGTTGATGGAAAGAATAAAAAAAAATACATTTTTGTGTGTATGAATAGTACGCAATTGGTTTGTCCGTGCCGAAACTCTTCCGGATAATAGTTTATTGACATAACCAGGGGCAATTCCATTTACTATTTTAAACATAATTACTAGTTTCTGTTTTCTCCTACGTTCAGCCAAAGTCTCCAATCCCGTCTCAATATAAATTTGCTGGGGACTTGTTTGAACAAGTGCTCCTGTTACAACCCGTGCTGCGGCCAGCTGAACTCATTTAAGTTTGTCTTTATTAATTTGTGTGTATATATATCCGAGACCACACTAGCATACTTTAGACTGGGAAGTACAAAGGAGAAATATAAGGATTCTAAGGATCGTCTGTTCAACTCGTACTGTAAACATTTTAGTATACCAACTAGATTTTCCGATTTTGCAACAGTTTGGTTTATGTGGTTTGACCAGGAGAGATCTGTGGAACACCAAAGACCTAAATGTTGATGCTAATTTACGTTATCAAGGTGGTTGTTTTTAAATTTCAATCAAGGATGGACTGGAGAATTTTTATTACTGCCTATCAGTGTTTTGGTTTTTGCGGGTTGAAAGAGACAAGCCACTGATTGGACCATTGAGTTATCGAATCAAGATCATGATTTAGTATCTCAGCTGCTTCTGTTGGATCATTAACTGTCATGTACAAAGCTGTGTCATCAGCAAAAAGGCGTATTTCTGATTTCACAATTTCGACAATATCGTTTACATAGATTAGAAAGAGCAAGGGCCCTAAGACTGAACCTTGTGGGACGCCTGCAGTAATGTTCCCCCAAAGTTTGTATTTTCTGACATGGGTCTACATTTATTATATAAAACAACTCAAAAATTGTAAACTATCACCGCAGTACCCTTTCAAACACATGAGAGTGATGAAGTTTACAGAGAACCATATACTTTTTATAATCCTGCCCTAGGTGATTTCAAGTCCTTGCTGTTTCTTCCCCTTGACAGTTGTTACAATTCAACTAGTGCGCAGTGAGACTGGCAACTTTGGATCGCAATTACCCGTTTTATTTTTTCACAAGTACATTAAACCTATATATTTTCTGAATACTACAAATCCATAGATTTATATCCATCGAGTTTATTTTTTGCAAGATTGGAATTTTTTGAGATTTTATAGCATACTTTCTGACTTGGTAGGATTTTCACATATTTCGCGCAGAAGTCACACAATTTTTTTTCCAGTTGAAATCAGAAGAAATTAAAAATATATATCCATGTCCAGGATCAAATTCAGTGGTTAGTCCTGAAAGCGCATGAATGAAAAGTTATAAAATTTTTAATTTAGTCCTGACAGGTTGTTCATTTTCCTTCTGTAAATTGCTCCAAAAGTCATGGAAGGGGTTGTCAGAAAAAAAAATCCTGGGAACCGTTCCTGAATAGGATATTTTCTTTAAATGTCCATTGATTTTATCGTGATAGGACAATTCGTATGTTTGTAAGGTGAGATACAAATTGTACAGGTTGACAGTTCCGAGAAAATCGCATTGAAAGAATAAGTTGCCAATTCTTTCGCATTTATGGCTGTAAAACATACTCATTTCTTCTGTCTTGTGTTTTAATTATTGTGTGAAATAAACTTGTAGCTTTACCTCTGTGATGTTGTCATTAAAATAAAGTATATTTTGTAGCTTAAATCTCGACTTTTTTAAACTTGGGAACACCACACTTGGCTTGCTCGGGTGTAGGTTCACATGCGGCTTTCCATATTTGGGGACCGGTAAGTGGATTGTGCTAATTAATTTATTTTTACATCAATAGAGAATTTCAAAGTAATCAGAACATTGGTAGTGATTAGTCTGAACTGGCCCATTCCTCTATGCAGGGCTAATGGTTTCCTGTGAGTGACCCTTGTCAATGGATCAATTGGTTTCCAGGGGTCATGGACAAGTGACTGTGCAAACAATGACATGGTTCATTATCATGCCCATGCAAACAAACCCATGTACCTAGCATTGCTTAAACTTTTCAGTGTAAACAAAAGTTTTGAGATCAATTGTCTCATACAAATTTTATGTTCACACATCTGAGTTTTGGGGAGCATGTAGTTTAAGAATCAGACTATCCAAAAATATGAAAAAGTTATTAGAGGACATCCAAAGGTGCCGGCTTCAGATCCCCCACCTTAAGATGGAGATACCAGTTTAATATATGTATATGTTACCACATGGTTGTAGCTGTACCAACCCCCCCCCCCCATCCCCACCCCATCGGCCGCCAAGCACCCGTATCGTTACTTGGGACGAGGGGCTAATGCAGGGGTGATACAACTACAACCATGTACAAACCTTTATATTTCCATACGGTGTGAATAATAAAAAATTTAATGTATGACACATTTAGCAGATATATCACTTCATTGCTCTGTAGCCAGCTGTAAAGAAGTTTGACACCTAGCAGTCTTCCTTCTTGTGATTTCATTCGTCTGCTCATCCATCAATTTTTTAGTACATGTTAAACTGTTTCATTTGCATCTACAAAACGAGGCCCAGTTTTCTGGGGGAGGAGGGTTGGTGCAGTGCTGTTATAACTTTTTTCGATCAGATGTTCCAAATTCAAAATTGTTGCCAATAGATTTTAGCATACTTTCCGTTTGGTTGGCAGCCATTTTTCAGGACGATATTAATTAAAGTGTGGGTGTCAACACACACTTTTTTGTTTTTCCTGAAATTCTTTCTTTCTTTCTTCTTTCTTCTTTACCAGCAAATTTGTCCGACACTTTTCTTGAACACTATTATTCATAGAAACTCCAAACTTGGCATGATTGTACCTCCATACAAGGAGTTTGACCGTTTTATACAAAGGAATGAAGATCTTTAAAATTATGCGAATTAGGAACATTTGAAATTTTAAATCTTGAATATCTTCAAAAGTATAATAGATAGAGATGTCATTTTTAACTTCTACATCGGGGTTATTGACTATTGCGCATCTAATGAATTTAAAACAAACGTTATAGCAATTTAAATTATGCTAATTAGCAGCAATTGAAATTTTAAAACTTGAATATCTTCAAAACTATTATAGATAGAGATGTCATTTCAACTTCTACTAGGGGGTTGTTGACCATTGTGTATCTAATGAATCTAAAACAAAAGTTGTAGCAATTTAAATTATGCTAATTAGCAGCATTTGAAATTTTAAAACTTGAATATCTTCAAAACCATTATAGATAGAGATGTCATTCCAACTTCTCCTAGGGGGTTGTTGACCATTGTGGATCTAATGAATCTAAAACAAAAGTTGTAGCAATTTAAATTATGCTTAATAACACCATTAGAAATTTTAAATCTTGAATAACTTCAAAGCTATAATAGATAGAGATGGCATTCCAACTTCTACTCCTGTGTTATGGAATAGTTGTACATTACCATACCAATATGCTTTGAAGACACACACACTGATTTGCTATGCAGCAAATCATCTTTCCTAGTTTTATTATTTATATCAGGGAGCCTTCTTGCATCTCTGATTGGTGACTGCATGGACCTACTATCAGACTGTTGGTCCATATGTTGAAGAGAAAAGCTGCTAGCAACCATTTTGAGAGCAATTTCTTACCTGTGATTGGGTATATATATATATATATATATATATATATATATATATATATATATATATATATATATATATACATATATATATATATATGTGTGTGTGTTTGTGTGTGTGTGTGTGTGTGTGTGTGTGTGTACTTGTTTTTCGAGAATTTACATATAACAACAATAGGAGATATGCATACTAATTTCCCGCCAGAACTGCATACCTGATTGCCTTGTCTCGCTTGGCGGGATATGGCAAGATACGGGTTGGTACCTGGGGAGACAAGCGGGATGTCACTAATATTTTGGAAATAAAGAATACTTATTAAAGGCAGATGAAAATTTTTCTTGATATGTGACTCGGGAAGTACTAAATGGACCAGTTTGGCATTTGTAAATTTAAATTTCTCAACAAACCCCGCTAATTTTGTGAGAGTTGAACATCTGGCCCTATCTGTAACAGTGATGTGACCAGCACGTCCCCCGTGATTACCTGGCAAAAAAACAAACAAACAAACAAACAAACAAAAAACACCCCCCCAAAAAAACAACAACAACAAAAAGTGCTTTGTGGCACGAAATTAATGTGCATATACGGCATATTTCGCCATTAAGGTCTGTCTTTCAATCTGCCTTGACGGCGCGCCTGTCTCCCAGGCGCAAAGTCTTCCTTGCTGCCTATAGTCATGTATAGTATTCACTGAAATCTATGTCCGCCAGATAGGTTGAAGGCATGTGCTATATTCTGTCCAAGCCCAGGTCACAGTGTCGCAAACCTGGTGAATGTATATTTTCGGGAGATTATGAAATGACCAGCGGCGTAGGCAGTGGAGCCCTCCTGGGGGGGGGGGGGGGTCCGAGGGCATGCTCCCCGGAAAAAAAATAAAAAATAGACATCAAAATATGCATTTTTGTGGCATTTGAGGGTACTTGGATTCAAATTTCAGTATGCCGCGAGATACACAGCAGCTTAATTTGCCTTAAAAATGTCACGGTGTAAAGCATATGTGTTAAAAAATCACCATATTATGTTTTTAGAATGCGGGAGTAGGGAGGGTAGACAACACATGCCTGAATTTTCGGGAGACTCCCGGAAAATTTAGGAGGGTTGGCAACACTGAGGTCATGTACGTTCCTACCGTCAAATGTAATAAAATTTTATGGATATCATAACCGACAGAGACTCGTGACAATGCCATATGATACGATATCGCGTTAATTTCACGTCAGTTTTTACACTCATGGCATACATTCGTGTGCTACTAATTTTGAAAAGTCACTCGGTCACCCGGCTCGGTCAGCCCTGAGAGCTGACGGAAATTGGGGAGATGCAGGCGTGATCAAGCCATCCCTGCCAAGGACAACTTACCTGATCAACAAACCGTGGAACATCCTCGATTTCCGGGTATGATGTCTCGGCCGGGGTAACTGCGTAGAACAACCGCCTGACGCCAGCAAGTGCCATATAGGGGTCCTGAGCCGCATGGGCCACGCTGATATTTTTCTTGTATATCATGGCTCTTCAAAGAAAAAAAAAAGGATCTCATGATAAAGGGTTCACAATAAAATACAATCGTTTCAGCACACGGAAGTCCACAAACGTTCAAAGCGAAATGGACGTCCCATTTACCTGAACGGTTTGTATAACGGTGCTAAGTCTAAGGCGATCAAAGGTTAGGATTTGAAGGCCAACAACGTAAAATGCCCGTGGCCGCTTGTGCAAGCATGGCTGCTCATTGGAGTCGACCTGGTTTCACTTTGAGTAATCACAGTCACTCTTCCTTCAAGCACATTTTACTTGCGGCCTGTGTCACTGGTGTCATTCGTTGGTGATGGCCTCGTCTGTAAGCAAGTTGATAGTTGCTTGAAACAGGTACCTGTCTGTAACACGTCCCTGCTTGAAAAGAGGCCTACATCATGAAAATAACACACACTGGTTATGATTTAAACAATGTCGGTCATACACACCAAGGACCGATGGCCAGTTGACAGTTGCAGGCGCATGAGTTAACTTCAAGGTTAACTCCAGGCTAAAATGGTCAACCTGAGGTTATCAAACTACAGGTTAACTGCAAGTTAACTTGAAGTTGGGTCCATCCAACTTGGCTTGCACAGGGTTCAATCAAGTGCAAGTTACACAACCTCAGGTTGAAACCAGTCTTCTTCCTCTCTGCCTTCTCAAAAACAGTAGGTTTATCTTATTGTTCATGTTCACTGAACAAGACCTGCTGCCCCAGTTCTGGGCCCGTATGCATAAAGGCGGTTTAGCTGTGGTTTAGCTTATTCCAGGGAACAACCATGGTGTAAAGTCAAATTCGTATGCATAAACGTGTTGCAAAGTTACCCCTGGTGTAAAGTTACACCTGGTTTAAGAATCCGTATGCAAGAAGGAAGTATAGCTTAATCCATGGTGTAAATGGCCTTAAACTACCCTAGATCTCTAAACCTGCCAGGGGGATAGTTTAACGGAGGTGTAAGTCCCAGTGGAAGTCTATTTCCTTGTATACGAGGGACCTGTTATGATATGTAACGTAAATACTTATATGTACATTAAGTGAGTGTTCATATATGATAAAATGTCAAATAGTGATATCAAAAGTACGAAAAATCAGCTCCATTTCACATGCCTTGTGCTGTTACCATGAATAAACAAAATTGTACTGTGTGTACATTAGTCAAACATGCCAAATGTACGCACTATCTAAATATTAAATGTGGGTTCTCTACTGCAAATCTATACATGGAAATACTGTAATTACAGAAATCCACACTGCATCCATTACTAGTATGAAAAACAATGACTAACAGTTTGCATGAAACTGAATGTTTTATTGCCTGCAAAGCAAACCAAGTTCCGTCTTACTACACTTGGAAACCATGTATGTCTTAATCAAATGCATAGAAAAACAAACGTCAATAAATGTTACCCTTTATTGGTCAATGTAGCCACCCAGGAAAAAACAGAGATAAAACCTTTAGAATTATATTATTTGGCCTAAAAACTCTGGGAACCTGTGTTTGGGGCATGTAACGTTAACCTCGGGAGTGAGATGCCGAACTCCACCTCAAATAATAATAATAATAATAATAATAATAATAATAATAATAATAATAATAATAATAATAATAATAGTAGTAATAATAATAATAATAATAATAATAATAATAATAATAATAATAATAATAATAATAATAATAATAACAATAACAATAATAAATAAAATAAATAAATTAACAAAACTCGTTGCAGAAACTTCCTTTAAAATTGAAATCGTTTATAAATTTCGAGTGTATATATTGAAGGTCCGAACTAGAGTGACTGAATACCTGCATTGCAACCGTATTCCCCCCCCCCCCCAAAAAAAACCCACGTGACCATGCTCCGCACTCCCTTTTCTTAATTCACCCCTTTTCGTCACGTAAGCTACTTTATTGTGTTACACATTCAGAAAAAATAATTCCCGCTGTACTTCGAAACGCGGGAATATTTCAATCGTGTTCCATAATACCTAATCCAACGCCGTTTCGCTGCTGTATATTTCACGGGATATGCCTGTGTCGTGCATTTGGGTCACTATGACCTTTACCTTTGACCCCCTCATATGATTTTACCTTGACCATGCCTAATATTCTACACCCTTGCCCCCAAGTTATCCGGAACTTGGTCTTCTTTGCAGACAATAAAATATTTAGTGACTGGTCAGGTATTTTAACAGTTTGATGATATTTGTAATGACTTCCACTTATTAAATCAGGCTAAGTTAAAATCTTAGTTTGATTCTATTTCCATTCAAAGCAATTTTTCAATGAAAGTAAAAGAATTGTGCCTTCATGTGTGCCTTGATCAGCGCAAGAAAAATTCTGCAATAAAATATTTTGCCTCCAAAGCAGGCCCAGGCTGCGTATTTTGTTTTCTCCGATGGTTTAAACAAATACATATAAACATACATTAAAAGTTGTGTTCGAAAGAGGTGAAGTTTGTTTCAGATAAGTTAAATGCGTTTCGTATATTGCATGCGAAAAGTTACTTTTTATAAACATGTGCAAGATGAAGATTTTCTGGCAAGATTTTGTTAACAAATAAATTTACTCCAATGTTCAATCATTTTTTATTAAAATTTGCCCACTACCTAGTCTCTCTGTCCGGCTAAATGCAATTTGATTGGTAAGTTGTGCGTTACATGTCTTTTAAGTATAGTTAGGAAATATGACTTGCACAAGCCGAAACGTCTTGTGGGGTTAAAGGTTGAGAAATAGGTCACAGTGACCCAATTTTGACACATGATACTCCGCCATTCAAGGAAGTGTCTCCACGCAACATTAGGTTAGTGTGAGCCCAAGGATATAGGAAATATGGTAAAAGACTAGGCCCTACGCAAGAACGCACAGACGAGCAGACGGGTCTTAGTTACATACAGTTCATGCAACATATAAAACACATATTATGTCTTAACTCATATTAATGATCAAAGCAAACTGTTTGGCAAAATGAATTTCAAATAATTGAACCATAAAATGACCTTGCCTGCGTTGACATATTCTAAAAGTTAGCATACTATTCCTTCTTGAACAATGCTTCTAATATTATTGCGAAATGTGTGACATTTCCTCAGATCTTTTGCAATAATATTAGAATCTTTGTTGTAGAATGAAAAACATTTTTAACACTAGAGTCCACAGTCTACACATTCAACAAACACAAAGAAAAACTAGACATCTTCAATACGAAACATTGACTGAATGGTCCGCATTAATAAGGCTTTAATTTGCTTCAGGTGGTCTTGTTATGCCACAGTATAATCAGTGAAAATATCTCTTTTCTGGCTCCATAAAGTAAAAATAGCGTATAGAGAACATATTACTCTCGGCGCCCACAATTTTTTTCCTCAATTATGCATTTTTGTAGACTTCGCAGAAGAATGATTTACATACAATTTCCATATCATTGTCTGTGAAATGAAAGAGCACTTTTGAATTTGTTCTTGGGGCAAGTTCTGGTCACATAGACCACTGTACTGTGCGTCATCCGGTCAAATAAACACTTCAAAAGTTACACAACAAGTATAAAAATAAGAAGTTAGTTTTCAATCGGAATGTGGTCCATTATGATGTGCATCTGTGAAAAAAAATGGGAAAGCTGCGTTGGATCCTTCTTGAGATATCATGATAACATCGTCCCCATGTGCACCACTCAGACGCCTTCAAAGATAAATACATGTACTTTAAAGTTTCATAAGAATTTTATAAATACAAAGAGGAAGCTAGTTTTAAATTGGAACCTGCCCATCATAAGATGGATCTCTGACATAAGTTGGGAAAGCTGTGTTAAATATTTTTGAGATATCGCGGTAACGTCGACAAGACGGGCGGACGGACGACGCAGCTGACGACAATACCCTCCGGAACTTTATTTGCCGAGGGTAAAAAGTGCGCATACAAACATATGCAAAGTATACATTTGATGAAAGTTCATTCACAGAAGTGTATTATCTGATCAAACGAACTGTTGTTTATGAGACGATTAATTGCAGGATCAAAATTTTTGCCTTTTCCACAATCTACTGACCATTACATGTTTAAAAATGTATACCTTGCATATGTCTATTTGAATACTTCTTACAATATGCAGCTAACAAAGGGATAGCGCACTGATAACAGTGGGGCATAGCTAGACAACGTTCTTTTTTTCATGCTGCCAATTTCCCTCCTCCTCTTTTTGGCTTTGCTGTCTACGCCTTGTGCAGCCATGGTTGTTGTGACTGGACTTGCAAACAGGGGGTTATATGAGGCAGATAGAAATTTTAATGTTCTATTGAAACTCCAGTGATCACTTACATCATCATGTTATCCATAACACAGACATATTTTGAGGATAAGATACATACATATAAGTTTATTGTTTATCATGCACAGATATAAAATCAGTAATATTTCCATTATTGACCACCGTGTGTACGCTCAATTTCATTTTGACAAACATAATTCTGAAGTCCCTTGCCCCCCTCGTCACGTAATGCAATCTGTCAATAAAAGGGGACAGCAGTCACACGACTGTCCTCAGTGTGCTCACCTAGGACAGGTCAGCTGGCCATTGTCAGGAAAGGGGGTTAAAACTTTTATCAAGGTCCTCAGTTAAACAGTGGCGTAACTGCCCCATGGATTAGTTACCCCAGTTATAACTACACCAGCTTTTATGCATACCAATTTTCTTACGCCATGAACTGAGAGGTAACTAAAACTGTTTTAAGTTATACCATGGGTAAGTTACACGTCCTTTCTGCATACGGGCCCAGATGTTTTTCATTGAATAATTTAATTTGCATGCTGAGGCGTGGTAACTTGTGTCACTGGTCGTGCAGAAGCGTTCATCAAGAGGCGAAAGTTGTTCATTTTACCCCCCCCCCCCCCCTCCCCAATGAAAGCCAAACCGTCTTGGAGCTGATGGAGTCATTTCAAGACATACTGAAAAAGAGACAGATATTGAGAAAAAGGGTACAAAACCTGGGATACGTCAACACAGCAGTTTAATGCCAGGCATGTAGTAAACAAGCACAGCAGAGAAACGCCTGAAAAACACGCCTGGCAGAACTTGAAAAATAATTGCCCAACTAGAAAGGAAGATTTGCTTCAAAGCAAATCTGTCTGTGTGCCTTCCAAAGTTGTAAATATTAAATGGATCTACTTTTGTGCTTTGGTACTTCACATTCCATTAAACTTATGGCTGGATGAAAATTTCCAGGTCCAAATGACCTTGACCTTTGACCTTTAACCGTTAACCTTTACAGGTTACATGTAAATTGCAAAAATGTGCAGTGTTACAATACCCACAATTCAAGTCCAACATGATTAGAATTGGACGGAAATTGGCCGAGTTATGGCTGAGTGAAACTTTCAAAGGTTCACATAATATTGACCTTTGACCTCTAGGGGTCACATGGAATTTTCAAAATGTGCAGTGTTGCAATAGCTACAGTTTAAGCCCAACATGATCGAAATTGGATAAAAATTGAAGTTATAGCTAGAAGAAAGCCACCATCGAAAGTGGACTTTGACCTTGAGATGACCTCTAGCTAAAGTGATCTTTGACCTTTAAAATGATATTTGGACCCAAAATTGGCCTTTGACCTTGACATGACCTTTGACCTTGACATTTGAGATGACCTTTGCCTTGCTATGATCGAACTCCTATCCACTTGGAACTATATCTACTATAGTATATAAGATATTGAAAATTTAAAACTTTAATTAGCCCTCACTTGCATAATTTTGAAAAGTATGACCTCTCCTTTTTACAAGGCGAGACTCCAAAATTGTGCAGTGCTAAAATAGCTACAATTTGAGCCTAACATGATCAAAATTGGATGAAAATTGACCAAGTTATGGCTAGAAGAAAGCCACCATCGAAAGTGGCCTTTGACCTTGAAATGACCTTCGACCTTGAAATGACCTCTACCTGATGTGGTCCTTGACCTTTAAAATGACATTTTGACCTAAAACTGACCTTTGACGTTGACATGACCTTGACATTTGAGATGACCTTTGCGTTGATATGATCGAACTCCAATAAACTCGGAGCTACATCTACTATAGTATATAAGATATTGAAGATTTACAACTTTAATTAGCCCTCATTTGCATAATTTTGAAAAGCATGACCTCTGATTATGAAAAAGCCAGACTTCATCTATAGAAGTACAATTGTGCCAAGTTTGGAGTTTCTACGTATAATTCTGTTCAAATGAAATGTCGGACAAATTTGCCTGTAAAGAAAGAAAGAAAGAAAGAAAGAAAGAAAGAAAGAAAGAAAGAAAGAAAGAAAGAAAGAAAGAAAGAAAGAAAGAAAGAAAGAAAGAAAGAAAGAAAGAAAGAAAGAAAGAAAGAAAGAAAGAAAGAAAGAAAGAAAGAAAGAAAGAAAGAAAGAAAGAAAGAAAGAAAGAAAGAAAAACAACAAGTCTGTGTTGGCACACAGACATAGTAAGAAGTCGCAAAGGATAAATGCTCACGGTCATATTTTCGAAAGGGGTTGCTTCTATCTTGAATGTGTGGACTTCTTTTAACTCTTTTTACCAGGTCAATAAAATGAAGGCGAGCCAGGTGGTGAGCCATTATTCTTCCCACATATCCTGTGAACATCATCCACTGATGTGTCTTATGGCCAACCTGGCCCCCCAAAAAGACCACAAACAATGAATAATGATACTTTAAAGCCCTCATTTACATGTATTTAGACCAAAACCTCGAAAGAAAGAGTTTTTGAACTTAAATAGGAAGGTCACAAAATGATAACTCAGAGTTAACCATGCCTGGGGCAAGTTCAAATAAATATGAAAACTCAGTAAGACCAGTGATGGAAAACGTCCTGTTTGTGAGAGTCAAACAAAAAAAAATAAAAATAAAAAAATAAAAAATAAAAAAATAAAAAATATAATAATAATAATAACAATCATAATAATAATAATAATAATAATAATAATAATAATAATAATAATAATAATAATAATAATAATAATAATAATAATAATAATAATAATAATAAATAAAACTCGAGGTTAACGTGGAAGTGCATGTGTACAAGCCAACATTTTAGTTAACTGTTGGTTAACCTCAGGTTCTGATAATCTGAAGTTTACTCAGACGTCTGCAACTGGCCATGAGTGTTGTTTGATGGCCTTTGATAGCTCATGCTAATAACTCCAGAGTGCATCATGTAATTGTACTGGCATCCTTTAGCTTTAGGCCTACTTGCATATCATCTCCCTCTCGTCGTCGGTTTTCTTCTACCAACGATGCACAGTCGGGTCGGACTTACTGAAGTATAGTTATCGTATACGTATAGTATATCATTGGTCCGATGGTTCTCCAGTCCGACGCTTCATTGGTCCGACGGTTCACTGGTCTTACGGTTCGCTATTCCCACAGTAGCTTAAACAGTAGCTTACGATATCTAAGCCCCTGTACCCTATATCTAGGCCCCTTATTACCCTTAGAACGTACGACGTTTAGGAAGTAATATAATGCAAAAATGACCGTAACAGCTTTCAGAAAGGACTGCCATGTCACCTTTGGATGCCTCTCGCCAGCTATGACCTATAGACCGAATGACTTCCGTAAATGGGTCATCATTAAACTCTTATATGAAGGTCAAGCTCAAAGAATAAAAACATGCTTGATTGATTGATTGATTGATTGATTGATTGATTGATTGATTTTATTCATCATATAGATCAGGTACAACTAAACATAAGACAGTACGACATTAAAATATAAATACGCGTCATAGCCAATAAAAGAACTAAAGCACATTATAACCTGAAACTATATGAAGGGAATAGCGCCAAAAAGCTAGCAATTAAGCTTGGCTTATTTCCATAGCGGTCCCAGAGATATTAAATCTAAAATAATTTATCAATATCAATAAAAATATCACTTTCAAGATGTAAAATCTTTCAATAAAAAAAAACCAACTAATATATATAATTACTAAAAACGAAAAAGAATTGTACCAGTAATATATGTATAAAATCAGGGTAGCAACCCGATAGGGTGCCGCCACCTACAGAGCAATGACGTAACTAGATATCGCAGATTCTAGTTACAAAAGTTTCCCAAAGCTCTCACGATGTTTCTTTTAAAAATTTAAATATCTGTTAAAAAAAATAAAAAATAAAAAAATAAAAAATCTATACACCTTACGCACATAGTCCTAACTGATGGCTGGACGTATCAGAGATAGCTCCTGCTACCCCCGAGGGCCCAGTCCATCTTCAGACCTTAAATATATTCAGATGCTTCCTCGGCTTTCATTTTGTCCCAAAAATATCTTTTGCACACTTTTTTGAAGGAGTCTCTGGATCTCGAACTTTTGATCTCATATGGAAGTCCATTCCACAATTTCACACTGTTGTATATAAAAGTGTTCTTTCCTTGACTCCCCACCAGTGGCAAGACATACGATAATTGACTCTGTCTTGTATTTATTGAATGGGTAGATTTTGTAAGCTGAAGGTCATAGAAATATTCTGGAGCTTGAGATGGACTGATTTTGTACAGAAGATTTAACGCCAAAAATTTGACCCTTGAGGGAACATCCATCCATTTTAACAGGACAAGATGGTCTGCACCCACATGATCTCTTGCATCAAGAGAGAATGTGTATCTGACCATCTTGTTCTGTGCTGTCTGCAGTTTATGTTTCAAATTTGCTTTGAGGCCCCAGTACCAGGATATGCATGCATAATCGAAAAATGGTTGAAGCAAAGTTGAACACAGCATCTTTTTTTCTCTGGTGTTAAACAGATATCCCTTTCTGTACAGAAATTTCAAGCCACTGTTTATCTTCTTAATGGAATTGGTCCCAGTGGTGTCTCCTGATAAATCTTGATCCATAACTAAACCTAAATATTTCACACTTGATTTCGCCTCGATATTCGAACCATTACACACAATACTCAGGCTCTGATTCTTTTTCAATTTATGTTTTGTAGCAAACAGTATGCTTTCGGTCTTTCCCAAATGTAGCGACAATTTATTCATTACTAGCCATTTGTAAAGTGATGTTAAATTTTCATTCAAATTATGTTCAATTTTAATAACACTTTTTCCTGAAATACAAGAGCCGAGTCATCCGCGTATAGAAAGAGTTCGCAATTTACACCACTCTCCATGTCGTTGACGTATAGAATAAACAACAAAGGACCCAAAATTGATCCTTGAGGGACTCCACATGTGATGGGTCCTTTGTTGGATGTTGATCCGTTCACTGCGACAAATTGGTCACGATTTGTAAAGTATCATAAAAACCACTTGACGACAGATTTATCTGCCCCAATTGCTTCCAATTTGTACAACAAAATCTGGTGGTTCACTGTATCAAAGGCTTTCTGTAAATCAATTAAAACCATACCTGTGTACAAGCCTTTGTCCATATTTCCTCTGATTAGATCTGATAAATAGCAAAGAGCCGTCTCCGTAGAGAAACATGCTCGAAAACTTGATTGATATTTGTAAATGAGGTTTTGCTTACTCAGGTAGTCATAAAATTGTGCATGTACTACTTTCTCAAAAAGTTTTGAGAATACTGGTAAAATAGATACAGGTCTGTAATTGCCTACATAATTTCTGTTTTCTTTCTTGAAAAGAGGGATGACCTTAGCAGTTTTCAGTGCTGAAGGTACTTCTGATAACCTCAAAGATAGATTTATTAGATATGTAACTGGGCTTACTATTGCAGCCGCTCCATCTTTGACAAACCTTGCATTTATGTTATCAGAACCGGTTGCTTTTGTAGGATTTGTTTTAACTAGTAAATTTAAAATATCATTTTCCGAAACTGTAGAAAATTTGAAAGAACTAGCTTTGACACCTTTGTTTACGTAAAAATTCTTCAAACTTTCTACGTCAAAAGGAGTGTTGGGAAGTTTCTCAATTAGTTCTGTTGCAATATTACAGAAGAAGTTGTTAAACTTGCCACTGACAAAATCCCCATCATAATCAATTTCTTCACCATTCTCCAGCTTCATATCACCCCAAGATTAAAAAGATGCCAAAGCTACGAAATTTATTTTAATTATGATTACACAGGAAATTGACCTCCCCCCTCTCTCTGGGCTTTTTTTTCTTTCTTTTTTCTTTTTTTGAAAACCTGCAGATTTTTCCATGACTTTCTACGTCTGGACTAGAAATGGCAGCCGACCAGAATTTTTAAAACCGGCTTAAGGTAAACTGTGAGTCGGTGTGGTCCGGCGCGCGCCATTTGAGCCGATGGCTCGGTCGGCCATGGTTCATATTTCGAAAAATTTAGTATAGATTAAGGAAGAATTTATCTTTAATTTCAAATAAACACCATTTGTCATCATAGAAATACGTCTGACGTCCATTATTTTATGTATTTTATATTTTGTCCACAACAGCCACGGTTAATAGTCGATGTTAAAAAATTTGCGCTGGTGCTCGGATTAAAAGACATTAGCCGGCTGAGCCACAGCTCGGCTAAGCCATTGCCATCTTTAGTCTGGACCTTTGGGTTTGTGGTCTGAATAGCTTGCAATGTTGGGCATACAACCCCCCTCCCCCCGCCCATTGCTTCCTGAGCGCGCTGCATGGGGAAAGTTGTTGGGGCTCAGTGGCAGTGAAAGTGATAACATGAGGTTATGTACAGACAACATGTATATGTAGCAAATAAGCCTGCTATTTTTTGTGAATTTTGTTTTTCACTTTATACATACATACATACATCTATACATACATACATATATATATATTTATGTATATACATATATATCAATGTGTAGTATGGTGTAATTCATGTCGTAAATAATGCCTTCAAAATCTGATAAATGCATATATACAGGTGTGTTGTATACATTTTCTATACTATGTACAATGCAGAAGCAAAGGGGCGTTTTTGTGTCACATTTCTTTACTGGGATGGACGATTATCGGCATCTTTCAACGTTTCAACGCCGTAAAATGAACATGTGTGGAATTGAACAGTTGTATTGAGCTGTGTTTAAATTTCATATATATGACATTTGCGGCTAGCAGGTATGACCAGTGTCACTGTTCAGCTTTGAACGGTGATCCCGCTCCCCCCCCCCCCCCCATATTACGTGGCAATCAAAACGTACATTGGCTGACTGAATTTAAAAATTATATAAGGACATAATCACAAAATTTCAATCTCAGATGAGATGATTATTGTGCAACAATGTGTTGAAGAACAAGAAGAAGAACAAGCCGAAGCGGGGATAAAATGGACACAAACACAAATGCCTCAATATATGCTTAATTCACTTAATTTCCCCAGAATACACATCACCCCTTCCACTGGTTGTTACAAGCTGTATGAGCCTCAGTGGTGCTATGCAACCATTTTTCATTCATAGTAAATGAGCTTGAACCTGTTTTGTAGACAGCCTTCTAATCATGCATGCTAGGTCTATGATTTGGAAGTTTTCTGTCTTGTAGCAACTGGAAAGGGGGGAGGACTCCCAACAGCTGTGTGATGAGGTTCTCAATAAAATACATGTATAGAGAATCTCTTTCTGTTGATGCAAGAACATATCTGCTCCACGCCTTTTTATGTACCAGGCAGGCTATAGTTCCCACTTGTGCTGGCCAGAGCTGTCAGTGCTCTGTGACTGAGACTGGTGTCCTAGCTGGTCTGTTTTTGCCTGAGGCTATCATGAGCTTGCTGGCTTATCCATCCCAAGGAACTGCAAGGTCTGGGCAGAATAAACCTGTTATGTGTACCCTCTATTATTAGACTACCTACAATGCTGAGTTGGCTTCACCCATCAAAGTATGGTCTTCCAGTCCTCAATGACTGCTTTCACAACTTTGTGAATTTTGAAACAGTGTGTGGATTTTGTGTCATTTCAGTGGACACTTTCATGTCTTTGTTTTCTTGTAACCAGTGAGATGAAGCTTGCTCTTCATAGCCAAGCTTAAGACAAGTAATCCTGAGACAGTAAAGTGTTTGTCTCAGTTCACAGGTTCATGTGCAAGTAGTTTCCTGACAGCATCTGTTAAAATTTGTTTATGTTATAAAGGAACAAAGACAGTACTGTATTGCATGTATACACATTCCTTTGAATTATAACATGTTCATGTACATACATTGTACATGACTGTATATATGGATGTGTAGATAATATACATGTACATGCACATATACCCATCCATACTGCCCAGCGGGGCTGACCCTCTCAGGAGTGGGCGCTTTTCTCTGGTCCCAAGGGGGCCCAGTGTAGAGAGTTTTCACTGTATAAGAAAACACTGGGATTGTGTGTCTTAGTATTGACTATTGATGTTATTCAAGTTTTAAAATTTGAATTTTCTTTGATTAGCACATTTTCAGATGCTACAAGTTTTGTATTTATCCTTCATATATATATATATATATATATATATATATATATATATATATATATATATATATATATATATATATATATATATATATATATATATGTATATATATATGTATGTATGTATATATATATATATATGTCTTTATTTCAGACTCATACAAATGGTCCATAGATTTACAAAGTACATAAACAAAACAAAACAAAAACAACAACAAAAAACACGCACAAAAAAAAATTATATATATATATATAGTATAGACCCATATCTTTTACCTGGATTGCGAAGTAGGCAAAGCCTATATTAATCACTCTCCATGGCACAGATCGTGGCGTATACTTCCTACCTACATGTTTTGGTGGAGGAAATCGAAGGACTCGGGAGAAAACCACCGTGCACAGTCCGAGTGGTAGGAACACTTTCCACATGCTTCCCAATATATATATATATATATATATATATATATATATATATATATATATATATATATATATATACATACACAACACTCATAACTGTACCAGTACCAGTTGAAATGACATCCTCTATTATGGTTTTGGGCGACATTCAAGATTTTTGAAGTTGGAAATATGTGTACTCTTAGTATACCTACCATTTATTAATCATGATGATTATGTGGGTTTGTGCTGTTTACAAATCCAATGGCGGAAAACATAGATGTGTACGTATATATTTAATATCTTAAAATACATTATGCATAAAAATGTCAATCTATATTTTCTTCTCATGGTTGTACTGTGAGCGCATTTGATGAAATCATAATGCTAACTGAATTGGGGACACTTAAAAAATTAAATGTTGAATGTCTTCAAAAGTACATCTATTGTAGACAGAAGTGTCAATCTACTTCAATTCATTGCTTTATACTCCGAACTCAGAACTCAGAACTCAGAACTCAGAACTCAGAAGTGGTTTATTTGACACATATACATACAGGTGAGGTACAAATACGCATACATAACAGTTCCGTTGATAGATAAGGGTACATTATACAAAAAAAGAGGTTATGTCAGGATGACCCCAGTTAAGAACATGATGTCCGCTATCACTGGGGCCACCTAGGATATGAGTAAACATAAAACAATTTATTTCTGCAGTAGATTGATCATAATGGAATAGCAGTTAAATGAAAACGAAAAGACAAGGCGCTTTAGTCGTTGCACACAAAACAATCTGGAATGGTACATGTTTCAGGGTATTTACTAATGAAATGAATTTTAGCGTATTTTGAAAAACGAGATAGAGAATGTGTATGAAATTTGTCTTTAATGCAAAGAGGTGTATTTTTAAGGAGTGAAGGAATTAAAAATCTGATACATTTTCGGGTTCTATTTCTTTTTGGCACAAGTAGTTGCATGGAGTCTTTGTTTCTGGTTTGATATGGGTGATTTACAGGTGTCTGTGCAAAAATATCATTGAAATATGCAGGCAAATTGTTCTGTAGGTATAGAAAATAAAATTTCAGAGCTTTAAGTTTGAATAAGTCTTCGACTTTGAGAATGTTCAGTGTTTTAAAAAGTGGATCTGTATGGGCGTTATATCTTGTAAGACAAATCAGCCGAACAATAGATTTCTGTAACTTGAAAATGCGGTCACATGAGAAGCCCCATGCTAGGATGGCATAATTAAGATGGGGTAGAAAAAGTGAATTATACATGAGTAAGAGAGTGGTAAGAGGTAAATACTTATTCAGTTTTCTGAAAATACCTATCAATTTCGAAAGTTTATTGCCAATTTTGTTCTTGTGTGGTTGCCAATTTAAAGTCTCGTGAATGCGTAAACCTAAAAAGTCAAATTCGGATGTTTTTGAAATTGAAGTATCGTTGATTTTTAAATCTAAAATTTCATTTATTTTTCGCTGAGGGAAATGGAATATCATATACTTCGTTTTGGCTATATTCAAAGATAGTTTGTTAACAGCTAGCCAGTCGTACACTTTCTGTAATTCCTTATTGATATTATCTGACAAGTTACCGTGTGTATTGGTGCTAATCGAGGAGTTAAAAGAACAGAGAGGATTTACCAAAGTTGTGTCGTCCGCATAAAGAATAGAATCAAATTTTGATGAAGCAAGGTGCATATCATTTGTATATATTATAAAAAGAAGAGGTCCAAGGATAGATCTATAGATATACTATATGTGCATCTAATGATATTAAAATGAAAGCGGTGAAATTTAATTTACACTAATTAGGCACACTTGGAAAACTTTAATTTTCAGAATTATTTCTCCAGTATAATTATGTCTGGGTGCGAATCCAGCCATTTTGGGTTTTCCAAGAGTTCTTTTTTTCTCTTTCTTCTTTAGACCAAAATGTGTCATTTGAGTTTACTGTGTGTTTAAAAAAATTACGTTATTTAATACAAAGGGAAACTTAACAAACCTAATTCTGTAAGCCCATGTACCGTTTGAACACTATCAAGTCCGATATTCTAAGAGCAAAGTCCTATTCCGTACCATTCACTGAAAAACTGTATTGTTCTAAATCATAATAGCAAATTAATTTATGAAAGAAACAAATCAGATTCATAAAATTTGAAATTTAGAAGAAAGTTTTAGGCATTATTAGCCTTTAAAAAATCGGGTCATCAGCGGGGAACCAGCGCAAGACTTGTTTCGGTGCCATTAATCCCTGGACAAGTCATTCTGCTAACTGGCGGCACCATATTTGCATTTCCGATACAAACATCCCGAGCTGATGTATTACGGAATAAAGCGAATATGATGTTCCTTAATTAATAGGCCTACTTAAAATGTAGCCCACATGACACAAATATGATGAAACTACACCTAACACTCATGATTAGGCCTAGCAAAATTGAATAATAAAGTAATAAACCATCCCACACTTACCTACAGCGCCTGGTCTTACAACTGACCCGACGAGGCCTACCTGACGGACTGATCAGATCAAACTGATTAAACCAGCTCTTCAACTTCAAGTCAAACGCAAATATAACAAGTGGAGGGCCAAAGACAATTATTATTATTATTATTATTATTATTATTATTATTATTATTATTATTATTATTATTATTATTATTATTATTATTATTATTATTATTATTATTATTATTATTATTATTATAACGACGTGACGTAAAATCAAAAGGATCAATGAACAAAACTACCAGTCAAGTTAAAAAGTATGCGGCAGACAAGTGTGCATGTAAATTATGTTACGAGCAAACCAGTTGAAGTGCAGGACTGCTAATAATCACACCTTTGGTACTAAAACCAGCTTGATATCAAATACTCTTTGCTTCGATGTCACACTTAATTTTATCATTAACAAAAAAATTTCTGACTGAAACGTAGATCAAACCTACCAAACCAGTATTCCCTTGGATAACAGCTGTTTTAAGCTCCTAACTCATAGAAAGTATAGTTGTTGTGTGCCTGACTGACTGCAAGGGAGGGAATTACTTTACTTTACCTGTCTTATTGCCTATCAGTGGCAAGCAAATGGATGTACACTAGTCTTCGTTTCTGGTCCACCCTGCTACTTTTCAATGATATATGTACCACAAATGCTTATGGATCTCTTCCTGGTGAAAGGATGGAAGCCTGCATCATATTTTACTGCGAAACGAGCACTTTCCTCATAAAAGTCACCATAAAAACAGAACAAACTAGAAAAGATGATTTGCTGCATACCAAATCAGTGTGTGAGTCTTCAAAGCATATTGATATGGCAATGTACAACTATTCCATAACACAGGAGTAGAAGTTGGAATGGCATCTATATCTATTGTAGCTTTGACGTTATTCAAGATTTAAATTTTCTAATGGTGCTACTTAGCATAATTTAAATTGCTACAACTTTTGTTTTTAATTTATTACATGCGCAATGGTCAATAACCCCCCGTAAAAGATGAAATGACATCTCTATCTATAATAGTTTTGAAGATATTCAAGATTTTAAATTTCAAATTCTGCTAATTAGCATAATTTGAATTGCTACAACTTTTGTTTTAAATTCATTAGATGCGCAATGGTCAATAGCCCGCTAGTAGAAGTTGGAATGACATCGCTATCTATTATACTTTTGAAGATATTCAAGATTTAAAATTTCAAATGCCTCTAATTTGCATGATTTTAAACAACTTCATTCCTCTGTATAAGAAGGCCCAACTTCTTGTATGGAGACACAATCATGCCAGGTTTGGAGTTTGTATGTATAATAGTGTCCAAGAAAAGTGTCGGACAAATTCACTGATAAAGAAGAAAAAAGAAAGAAAAAGAAAGAAAGAAAGAAGGAAAGAAAGAAAGAAAGAAAGAAAGAAAGAAAGAAAGAAAGAAAAACAAAAATTCAGGAAAAACAGAAAAGTGTGTGTTGACACACACACTTTAATAAGCTGACCACTAGTTTTCCTTCTTAGTTATGAAATATAAGCATGTAGTTCTAAATGGTTACTTGAAAAACTGAGCTTAAGATTTTGAATTAGGAACACTTCAAACAGTCATTTCGTTTGCATGTATATGCAGCATATATTCATATGCGCTCTTTTGAAATGCATTCAGATAAAAATTTAGAAAATAAGATTATACTTTCAGTAGTTAAATGCCAATTTTGTATGTCATTAATACAATGGATGATCACTGAAAACTATGGGATACAATCCGTGTTATGTTTACAGTCAGAACTCGAAAGATTGCGCTTGTGGGGTATAGCACTTGCTACATGCGGCTCATGCCTTCCTGTGAAAGAAACCATCTTGTTCTGTCTGTAAACGGTATTCAGGATGGTTTGTAGATTTCTCGACAAAGCTTCGGTTTTGTTTCAATGGGACAATGGTAGATGTTGACAATAAATGCACTGTGTGTTGACTATGGATATTCTCCATTTGTTGGACCTTAATTTCATTTCAAGCTTATACATGCACATGTAAGTCTATTGGTGCATATTTGAGGCAAATTTACAGTGATTATGCCACCAATACCATCTGACCTATGTTTATGATTTTATTACTAAGTCACTGGAGACCTCAAAAAGGGTAAAATGTTGGGTTCAGAGTATGAAGCTATATGGAGGTCACACATTTAAGACAAGAGACATGAGTATGCTGTGAAATATTTATTGACAAGGTGTAAAATTAAAGACTGAATTTGCACATAGATGCACAATTATAGTTATTTTCACGTGACATATTTCTCACAAATGTGGCCAAAATACCTTCATGAAAATATGCTTTTTGAAGTCACTGCATTAGCAAAACATGGTGTCCCATGTGGTGGACATAATTGCTAAATTTACATGATGGTACATTGATTGTTGCATTGCTAAGATGAGTATTGAGTGAATTTATTTGTGTGATGCACTAACAGCTCCAT
This sequence comes from Hermodice carunculata, assembly GCA_964020975.1. Taxonomy (NCBI): domain Eukaryota; kingdom Metazoa; phylum Annelida; class Polychaeta; order Eunicida; family Amphinomidae; genus Hermodice; species Hermodice carunculata. The sequence continues at coordinate 86,214,891 of OZ026627.1, read as the reverse complement.
GTGGAGATCTTGTCACAAATACAAGTACATTTTAAGCAAGGTGTTGAAGACACAAGAATTGAAAGTAAACAGATTTTTTACTGTTGCATTGATTTCATGTACATTTATGTTTAAAGATGATGAGAGTATTTTCTTGGGGTACATCAAAACCTGGCTGGGAGGACGACCCCAGGCCAATAAATCACCAAAATGTGTTCTTTCTAACCCATGGCCTCTCACAGGAGACATGCATAACGTGGAAACACATCACGAAATATCCCAAAAGGTGGGATTTGGAGAACGGTGGTCTTACATAGGAGTAATCTTTCAAGTGAGGGATCACTGTCACAGGGAAAAGGCAACCCCAGTGGCTGAAGGACATTTTCAGCAAAGCTTCTGCCTTTAAGATCTCATTTTGTGACTCAACAGTTTATATTCAGCATAAATACCTGGTAATCTAGAGCCCTGTAGATGTAACAGAAAGGCGGGTTGAAAACAGAAGTGCTGATGAGTTTTAACCCTTCCCCCGTTAAATCAGCCTAAAACCAACTGGTGGTCAAATGTTGTCTGCTTCAATGTTTTCGACTAAAGTCAACAGCAATGAAAATCAGTTTAAATAAAAATTGTAGATGAAACAAATCAAAAGCACATTCCCCAGGTCAACAGCTTTTCCTCGTGTAGGTTGGCTAGGCTAGGGTTATATGTTAGCCAAACAGCCAGTGGCTACAAATGATGTGATTTGGTAACAAATTTTGTAAGCTTTAATGTCATCTCCTTCAAGGCTTTCACTAATTTTAACAGCAATGAAAAACAATTTGAATGAGAATTGTAGAAGAGACCTTTCAAAAAAAATATTTTAAAAAAAGAAGAAGAAGAAGAAGAAGAAGAAGAAGAAGAAGAAGAAGAAGAAGAAGAAGAAGAAGAAGAAGAAAAGAAAAGAATCTGAACCTGGACCAGGCTCAGATTCTTTTCTTTTCTTTTTCTTCTTCTTCTTCTTCTTCTTCTTCTTCTTCTTCTTCTTCTTCTTCTTCTTCTTCTTCTTCTTCTTCTTCTTCTTCTTCTTCTTCTTCTTCTTCTTCTTCTTCTTCTTCTTCTTCTTCATCTTCTTCTTCTTCTTCTTCTTCTTCTTCTTTTATTATTTTTTTTATTATTTCTGAGCCAATGCTAAATGATACTGTTGCTGGGTGGAAGTGGGTTATGAATAGACATAACAAAACAAAACAAAAACCATAAAAACAAAAACAAAAACAAAAAAGCCAAAAACAAAAATAAACAAACAAAAAAAAAACAAAACAAACAAACAAAAACCAGAAAAAAACCCTAAACAAATAACAAAAAGAAAAAACAAACAAACGTATTAGCCAGGGAACAGCAAAATGATCTCTGGATTACTATTCTCTTTGACACACCACAGTCCTGAAAAATCAAGTCATAAAAATCGAAAAAAAACCCATGCAAATGAAGCTGAATTTGTAACATAGCAGGCTGGCAGCTAAATATCCACACTCTCCTGACCGGTGCTTGTCAGCTAATACTAGACTAAGGGTTTTTTTTTATTAGCCATGGGCTAGCAAACTAGCATTGATTTCAATCCCTTTCCACTGCCTTTGATCTGTAAATCCATCAAACAAACTGTTCGAAGGTAGTTGTTAACACAAGCGTAGGTTGTAACCAGTACCTCATTTGGTCAATCATAATCTACCTTAAATCCAATATTTTTTCACCTTATATTCAAGCAAAATATAATGTAATTAAAAAGAGTGGTAGAAGGGATGGGTGGTCAGCATGCATGTACACCTGCTCACAAAAACACTGGATTGCAAAAGTATCATTTTATTTTCTTGTCTCCAAAAAACAGGAGATTTCCATTTTAAATTTTCATGAAATTTACGTTCTTGTATGGAATCACAAACATAAGACGTTCAAATCATAATGTTTCAGAACAAACAACATATTACACAGAATTTATTCTGCGGTAATTGACAATGATAGAAAGACTTCTTTTGTTTAATTTATTAACTACATTAACTGTCTGTGTGTTGCTTTGGTACTGCATAGTCGGAAGGCATATGCACTTTCACGATGACATTAACCTGGTGTAAAAAGCAACATTGCTGCTGCAGCTAAGTACATGTGATGGCCAAGGGTAAAAAACAAACATAGCTGATGCAGTTCATTTAGGGTAAATAACATAAAATACTAGTAGTAGAAACAGTCTTACAATGTGCAGTGTATTTCAATAAATTTATGTGCATCTTTGCCTCAATAGGGATGGAGGATGCTTCATATTCTGCACATATTGGTGGGATCAAGGATGCTTTGACTCTTTCAGTGTCAACTGAGACAACAGCCGAACAACTTAAAATGAACTGCTCTGGATTACACTCAAGTATAATTGTAAAAAGACCCTTTGTTCCAGTACCAGTATGCCTGTAGTTACACAGAATATAAAAGTCCAGGACAACAGCTCTCCTCAACGAGCTTTGGGCACAATGCGTCCACAGTGCGTCAAGGAAAGCTGTTGAAATGTGGCACTGAAAGTGCTAAAAAAAAAAGAAGCACATGCCTGTAGCCTGCTATATGATGGAAATTAATCCATGTCTAGATATTTGTAATGATACCCACATATTCTGTGCAGGTAAACATTGATTTTGTACAACTCAGTGTGAGTTTGTTCAATTCATTTCTCTCTTTACCAACCCTAAGCCCGGAATAAGCTGGAGTCCCAGCAAATGATATAGACATATAACACAATATTTCACTTAAATATTGCTTTCAAGTTAACTGAGTATTATACAAACTGCAACCTGTTTGACAGATGGGCAGACCTCAAAAGTTTATATTATCTACAAACCTTGTAGCAATATAAAACACATATACATATATTATCTACACTGCACCATCAGACCCAATTTTCAAATATATACAAAAATTTTCCGCAGTTTTTAAAAGTAATCTGTAACAATCTTGTTAATGAATATACAAAGAATAATTAAAACAGTTTCTCAATTTGACTGGAAATGCAGAGATGACTTTGCAAAGAAATGATAATGAAATTATTTAAGTGGCAAGACGTAATTCTACATTGTACAATTGGATTTTCTTCCCAATGTGAGCCTGCTCCAACACATGAGACATCTTTCTAGGCTCATCTGATTGATTTCTGTCTGTAGAAGTGTCTACTTGCTGCCTACCTTCAGTTTCCGAGACCTGTGAGCTTTAATAGCAACGGCGGTTGTGGAGACTGTGCTGTAGAAGACCTAACTGTGTGTCCACCATTGTCCACTGCCACCTTCCCCTTGGCTTTGTTTCCTGCGTCAACAGCAGGGGCTCTCTGTTTATGCATTATAGCACCATGAAGTGGTGGATCTTTGTCTGCCGTACGAGTAAAAGCTTCAGCTTCAAGATCAACATTGTCATCAAAGTCAGCAAAATTGTTCATACTTGGTGTCAGTGACTTGGTACGGAATGCTTCCCCATCTTGGGCATCAATGGAACAGCCCAAGCCCCGCCCTCTACCCCTACCTTCTGCTTTGCCCTCAAATGGAGCATACAGCCACACTTAATGGGGGAGTGCTGGACCACAGCAATCCCTGACTAGTCTGGCCATGCACTATACCATTTCAGCAGCGGGGTTCTCTCGGTTTCCCCAGATATTGGTCTCTGCAAAGCCCCTTCCTGGTCGCAGTAAGACTAGGTCAAT
>OZ026627.1:86141209-86206209 GCA_964020975.1 Hermodice carunculata | reverse complement strand
CATGTGCGCGTATTGCGCATTGCGTACAACGTATTGCGTACTGCGGATACCATTTCCCATGTATCCGCAAACCAGGCATATGTATTCTTAGATTCACCATCCTGGCACTTAAGGCATTCAGCGAATCAAGAGGCGTGAACAGCATGCATTGACAACAAGAAGTAGGGTCAAACAAGCCCGTAGCAACCTATATATTCTATGTAAAACATGCTGGACCACAAGAGTCAAAAGTACAGTTTCCAAACGTCAAATTTTTATTAAACCCCATGTACTAATAGAGCAGAGTATAGTTAAAAAGCATCAGTGATTTTCAACTCAAAATCTTTCTCCAGCTCTGAGTGATTTGCATCCAAAAAAGGCCTGTTTAACATGGGAATGAATGGGAAGACACACTTGTATCCACCGAGTAGAGATTTGTAGGTCAGTGCCTGTGATGTCATGGTGAAACCAAGAATATATGTATGTTTACTTTCGTAGGATTTGGCGCCATTTTGTGTATGTTACGCGCGACTACCCTGCGTGATGCGTACAAAATCGCTACACAGAGCGATTGAAATGCATAGGTAACACGCAGTACGCACTACGCACTACGCACTACGCATACATGGAAATCGGGTACTTAATTTTAAGTCAATCAATTATTACGCACTACGCAGTACGCAATACGCGCACATGGAAACCCAGCTTTACTATGTTAACTTTAATCTGCCCGCTCGGTTGTGGCTGAAGCAGTTATCATCGTCAGTTACAAATCCAAATACGACACAGCACGCTCGAGCGCCATTTAGAACATTGTACAATATTATTAATGCATTGATTGACGGACAGTCTCACAAAAGTACTCTTGATTTGGATATCAAAGTAAATCGCGGCCACAGCATATATATCATTATTGATGCTCTGAAATAATTGCAAAATATATATTTTTGGTTTCATATATTTTAACCCTCTTCTCACCCCCAATCGGCAAGATCGTCCCAATGCTCATTAACAAACCATTGGCTTTGGGTGCGGAACTCGCTATTTTCACAAAGGCAGCCATGTCGATTGGATATTTTGAAGAGGTAGCGTCCAGAATATATGTGTGATTACTGTTAAGGGATGGTTAATTTGTCGAATGAATGTAATGTACAATATATATCGGGACTTTTCCAGAGTGAGCATTACCTGAAAATGTAAATACAACGACAAACAGTGACCAGTTGTGGGCCCCAGATATAGTATCTTGTATCAGACGCAGAAGTCGCCCTGAGGCAATAAAATAAGGGTCAGCAATTGGCTGAGTGCCAGGCGCCCCACCATCAAAGACAAAGCCCAATGGAGAAGATTGCCCATTTAATGGATACAGGTCCGAAAGTGCTGGCGAGTTTTTTATATAAGTGGTAACAACAACATTAACAAAGCGAAGTAGAAAACGTTTAGATTATGCACTTGGAGTATTCGAACTGCTGCTGTTTACCATTCTGCACAGAGTCAATAGTCTATGTTATTGTGGACTTTGACTGCTTTTGTATGTTCCAAACTTACATCTAATTTCCTTGTTAAAATTTTGGGTATGAATGAACATGCACATCCTCGCAGAGAAGATCTGCAAAAGTAACATCTGTAGTAAGTTACACATGCACATTTGAACCTTCGTAACTCAGCATAAAGGGATTGCCATTGAAGTGAAAACTAGAAAAAAATATTTGATTCACGGCAAATTTATACATTTGTACCTAATTTGCATAAATGAAAATCCCATAACTTTGAATCATGGTTCATTGGATGCAGCTTCGCCACAAACTTATTGCTGAAATTAGAATGACATCTCTATCTGTAATGGTTTTGGAGATATTCAACTATTTAATTTTTAATACACCTAATTAGCATAATTTAAAATTCTGCAACTTTCATTTACTGTCTGTTATATTGGCAAGTGTCGCAAACCTATACATGCATTGAAATCTTGTGTCTATCTGCAATTGTTTGGAAGATATGGAGCTTTTAAAATTTTAATTGCCCCTAATTTGCATCATTATAAACATCATGACTATTCCAAACGAGATGCACAATTCACTGGCAGGTCAGTGACCATAGCAAGTTTAGTGGTTTTCGGAATAATAATGTTTGAGAAGAACTCCGAACAAATTTGGTCGTAAAGAAGAAAGAAAGAAAGAACGTAGGAAGGAAGGAAGGAAAGAAAGAAAGAAAGAAAGAAAGAAAGAAAGAAAGAAAGAAAGAAAGAAAGAAAGAAAGAAAGAAAGAAAGAAAGAAAGAAAGAAAGAAAGAAAGAAAGAATTCTTGGAAAAGCAAAATGTCTGGGTTGGCACCCAGTCATAGTAACTGGAGGGAGCCAAGGGGAAGAGTCTAGTCGGCTTGCGTGTTCGAGGGGTACATGTAGGTACGGGAGGGGGTTACGCCAGTGTTCAATCTGATAGCATTTTCATCCCTGATACATACATTCCTACCCTGCAAAACAGACTCTGCGGTCAGTTAGTTACACATGTTTGACAGCGTTCTTGTGTTATAATAGTTTTGGGAAATAAAATTAACATGAATTCATTGCAGTTTGGTTTTAAACCAGAAAGCTCAACAACACAATGCAAGTCGTCTGCTTCTGAATTTATATACCCGTCAAAAGGGCAGAGTCAAGTGAGAGAAAACATTATCCAATACATTTTCATGTACCAATGGTGTCAAGCAAGGTGGTATGTTGTCTCCAATATTGTTCCGTGTCTATATAGATGAACTTCTAAATAGACTGAGACAGAGTGGCTTCGGTTGTCGTATCGGCAACACCTTCCTTGGTGCAGTTGCCAAAACAGATGACATTACCCTGCTCGCACCAACCACCACCTCAATATCTCGTCTACTGACTATATGTTCCACGTTTGCTAAAGAATAAAATATCCTTTGCAGTCCTGCTCAATCTAAACACTTATTATTTAATTAATGTACCAATGAGAGCACGAGAATGTCATTTGAAAATTCGGAAATAGAGTTGGTTTAGTGTTTCAAGCACCTTGGCCACATTGTTGACCACGGTGTTATGAAGATAACATACGAGAGTACATACGTACATTTAATGTAGTTGCTAATCTTTTAATGGCTCAATTCAAGCATGTATATTCAACAACAAGGTGTCATTTATTAAGGACATATTGCATGTCTCCTGTACGGCGCCCAGTTATGGGATTTTTCAAGTAAAGAAGTTGTAACGTTTTTCACCGCACAGAGGAAAGCGATTCGGCACATATGGAAAGTACTCTATACATGTCACCCTATAGTAATTTGCTCCGTAACATTTATAACAACTTTGTTATTGAATCGCAAATGCATATTCATTTTCTGATTTTTTTTGTCTCAGTGTTATTGAAAGAATGCAACAGACCCCAAATTGTGATGGACAAAGTTTTGCTTTGGGCCATCTTATACGTGAACTCTGTGAAAAAAGAGATGGGAGTGTTCAATGCACAAGGACCAAATGTGAGCATATGGGAATAATAAATAAAACTAGGAAAGATGATTTGCTGCATAGCAAATCAGTGTGTGTGTGTTTTCAAAGCACATTGGTATGGCAATGTACAACTATTCCATAACACAGGGGTAGAAGTTGGAATGGCGTCTCTATCTTTTATTGCTTTGAAGTTATTTAAGATTTCTAATGGTGCTATTTAGCATAACTTAAATTGCTACAAATTTTATTTGTAATTCATTAGGTGCACAATGGTCAACAACCCCCTACAAGAAGTTGGAATGACATCTCTATCCATTATATTGTTAAAGATATTCAAGATTTAAAATTTCAAATACTGCTAATTAGCATAATTTGAATTGCTACAACTTTTGCTTTACATTCATTACATGCGCAATGGTCAACAACCCCCTAGTAAAAGTTGAAATGACATCTCTATTTTTAATAGTTTTAAAGATATTCAAGTTTTAAAATTTCAAATGCTGCTAATTAGCATAATTTAAAAATTGTTACATCTTTTGTTTTGAATTCATTGGATGCGCACTGATCAATAACCCCCTAATAGAAGTTTGAATGACATCTCTATCTATTATACTTTTGAAGATATTCAAGATTTAAAATTTCAAATGCCCCTAATTTGCATCATTTTAAACATCTTCATTCCTTTGTATAAAACGGTCAAACTCCTTGTATGGAGGTACAATCATGTCAAGTTTGGAGTTTCTATGTATAAAAGTGTCCGAGAAAAGTGTCGGACAAATTTGCTGGTAAAGAAAAAAGAAAGAAAGAAAGAAAAAACTAGGAAAGATGATTTGCTGCATAGCAAATCAGTGTGTATGTCTTCAAGGCATATTGGTATGGCAATGTACAACTATTCCATGACACAGGGGTAGAAGTTGGAATGGCGTCTCTATCTTTTATTGCTTTGAAGTTATTTAAGATTTAAAATTTCTAATGGCGCTGTTTAGCATAATTGAAATTGCTATAACTTTTATTTTTAATTCATTAGGTGTGCAATGGTCAACAACCCCCTACGAGAAGTTGGAATGACATCTCTATCTATTGTAGTTTTGAAGATATTCAAGTTTGAAAATTTCAAATGCTGCTAATTAGCATAATTTGAATTGCTACAACTTTTGCTTTAGATTCATTACATGCGCAATGGTCAATAACCCCCTAGTAGAAGTTAAAATGACGTCTCGATTTATAATAGTTTTGAAGATATTCAAGTTTTAAAGTTCGAAATGCTGCTAATTAGCATAATTTAAACTGTTACAACATTTGTTTTAAATTCATTAGACGCGCTATGGTCGATAACCCCCTAGTAGAAGTTGGAATGACATCTCTATCTATTATACTTTTGAAGATATTCAAGATTTAAAATTTCAAATGCCCCTAATTTGCATCATTTTTACATCTTCATTCCTCTGTATAAAACGGTCAAACTCCTTGTATGGAGGTACAATCATGCCAATTTTGGAGTTTCTATGTACAATAGTGTCCGAGAAAAGTGTCGGACAAATTTGCTGGTAAAGAAAAAAGAAAGAAAGAAAGAAATAAAGAAAGAAAGAAAGAAAAGAAAGAACTAGGAAAGATGACTTGCTACATAGCAAATCAGTGTGTGTGTCTTCAAAGCATATTGGTATGGTAATGTACAACTTTTCCATAACACAGGAGTAGAAGTTGGAATGGCATCTCTATCTATTATAGCTTTGAAGTTATTCAAGATTTAAAATTTCTAATGGTACCATTTAGCATAATTTAAATTGCTACAACATTTGTTTTAAATTCATTAGACGCGCAATGGTCAATAACCCCCCAGTAGAAGTTGGAATGACATCTCTATCTATCATGGTTTTGAAGATATCCAAGATTTAAAATTTCAAATGCCCCTAATTTGCATAATTTTAAACATCTTCATTCCTTTGTATAAAACGGTCAAACTCCTTGTATGGAGGTACAATCATGCCAAGTTTGGAGTTTCTATGTATAATAGTGTTCGAGAAAAGTGTCGGACAAATTTGCTGGTATAGAAGAAAGAAGAAAGAAGAAAGAAAGAAAGAATTTCAGCAAAAACAAAAAGAGTGTGTGGTGACACACACACTTTAATAAAGAATTTCAGGAAAAACAAAAAGGGTGTGTTGACACACACACTTTAATAATAATAATAACAATAATAATAATAATAATAATAATAATAATAATAATAATAATAATAATAATAATAATAATAATAATAATAATAATAATAATAATAATACAACAACTACTACTATTACTACGATTAATTCTATCAAGTATTTGGTTATAAACTTTAAGATTTTGCTTGAGACTCAGATCAGTTTCGGAATCAGGGTTAGTACACTTGAATTGCTTGTACAAAGTAGAAAGAAATTTAATGGAGCTTAAGATGCCGTTTGTCATCCATGTAGAAACTTGTGTTTATATTTGTTAAAACGTGCAGTTTTGGTAGGTTGGTGCTTATCTTTTGCACTACGTATTATATCATCAAGCTTATTATAATTACTATCATGGCCGTGAAGCAGTCCGGATCAAGTGATGACATGATATCTATGTTATTTAGTTCCTAGGTCTTTGGATAGATTGTTGTTGTTTGTTTCCACTTCGAATTTGTTTAGGAGAACGATGCAGATTTTAGTTTTTGGTCTAAACATGTAAAGTAGGGTAGGTGATCAGACAGTCGCGTGAAGAAAATATCTGGTAAACTAGCTTTGTTGTTGCGTGAAACACAACAGAAAATATTGTCTATTAAAATTGCACTCCTCTCAGAAATAAAAGGTGGGTAATGTTATTTTCGGAACACTGGTTAATTTCCTTTCATCGGTTTTTGTTTCTGTGCAAACTGAAGGCCGAGTTGCATGATGCTCAGGTGCGGGTGCAAAGCTGTGCATGCAAAATATTGCTTCAGCAAGGCAGTGTCTACGCGATGCAATAATGGGTTGAAGGGAGAGTTCTTTGCTTACATAGTTTTGCAGGAGCGGTCACATAATACAGCAACACACTGTCCACTCGATGCAAAACGTTGCGAGCACAGCTTTGCATGCCAGAAAGTGCATCGTGCAGCTTGGCCTCAAGGGCCCGATTCTTCATGCAGTGGTTTCCCTTTTGTTATAGAAAACTGGCTTTCGTGGAACCAACACCTTTTTGAATGTAAACACTTGATTCAATGGTTTCATAGAAATAAAAATACCTTATCAAAGTAGGATTGGCAGGTAATACATATTACGGTATTGTCGCCCAAATACAAGAAAGTGTTTGCCACGTGCCTTGCGCAACAAACCACAACATTTTTTGTCCACCTGGTTGTAACATGGTCACATGACGCGGATAAACCAATAGAAACCTAATACGCGTCTTGTCCGTGACCAAAATTTTTTGAAACCTCAGTTCCACTTCATTCGACCTGTGAGTACACACGTTCATTTGTGTCTAGGTTTTTGTGTTTTTTGTCGCCTGTGCCTTACGTTGGCAACAGGCATTTTCTTGGGTAGTAGCTGCAAAACATGAACCAAGGTGGTCAGTGTTTTGTACGCTAACACTACTTATATTCCATTGTCAAAATTAACCATGAAAAAATTATAAATTTTAACAAAAATCTTTGTGACCTGTATCACGTGGCTTCTAGCTTTGGCGCCACACAATGTCCATGTTTCCGTCCACTTGTAGTACTGAATTGCTGAAGTCCTTCGGAGAGTTGGGGTTTAATCCCGGGGATTAACATGTTGGAAACATTGCATATTCGATACCCACAAATATATTGTTGTGCTTTCTATATTTTGTGTTTTAAAGGCTGTATGCCCAAGAAATAAAAGACAAAAGGGACGGAGACAGAGAGAGAAGGTAAAGGCACTGATTAATTGCTGAGACCAAGACAACTTGGTCTCAGTTAATTGATTGATTGATTTTATTCGGTGCAAGTCATACATAGTACATGATAGATACAGACATGATAAGATAAATGATAACAAGGCAAATTATAATTTGTTCAGGCAATCAGGTGGAGAAGATGGATAGATAAATAGACAGACAGACGGACGGATGGACAGATAGAGGGCGTTTTCGCCAGCCGCCACATTGAATGAAGGCTTATGGGATCGAGGTAGCTCTCGACCGCCATATTTCCAGTCAGCACATATAAAACTGTATGGTACAATCTGACTTAGACTATCGTAAAATGCCCTGTAAAATGCCAAGATTTACATGTTATGTGCCAGGGCGTTTTCATAATACTGCCTCGGACAAATATATTCATTCAATGGATTTTCAACCGACAAGCCATTAGCATTAATGCCTATTATTTTTCATAGTGCTGACTAAAGTATTTCTTCTATCTAAAGCAGAATTTATATTCTTAATATTATGCACATATTTATCATCTCTGGATTGCCTAATAGTATACAGAGACTAATCTGGAGGCTCTCCAGTACATCAAAAGACGCACAGGAATATATACAATACACACTGGACGAACACGGAAGACTAAGTTCACAGCTTGTACGGGAATAATACAACTGATGCCAAATAATGGAGACTTATAATTAGATCATATACAAAATTAGTAAATAAAACGTCTAGATTCTGCTATGAATGTCTGAACAGCCTCAAGGATGAATACATTATCGGTGTCTGGCAAATCCTCACTACTTTTCAACAGAATATTTAATAAAACATCACTAGAGCACTGAACTCTTAGAATCGGATTTAGACCTGGAGCGAGTAAGTGACACACAGTGTTCAGTAGACGGACCCTTTGCACAGTGAACTTGGGGCAGAACAAAAGGTAATGTTTCGTATCTTCAGTAGGATGAGACCATGCACCCGTTAAGACTGGAAGGATATTGACATGATATAGATGGGCATTAAAACCAGAGACATTAAGACGTAGCTGCGTGTGGCATAAGTTTAGGAAACCACTTCCATGTTTAAAGTATGGGGGCTTTTTGTCAACATTCAAGAGTAATAGATTTAATTTAGATTTGAAATGCGGCAGGGAATCAGTGACACGTGAGGTCATTCCATAATTTGATAGCAGAAGGGAGAAATGAATCGCCGAAGCGACTGGTGGTAAACTTAATTTGGCGTAATTTATTATGATTTCTCAATAGACGTCCAGTAGTGAATGCATCATTGCGAAGAACGAGATCATGTAGGTATTGTGGAGTCAACCTATTATACATTTTAAAGAAAACAATAAGTTTAAAGTATTTCCTTCGATTTGCCAGAGCTTGCCATCCAAGCTCTTCGAGAAGTAAGACACGTGGAGCGTATCTGGTTGCGCCAAGGCAGATCCTGGCTGCCTCATACTGCACAGCTTCTAAAGATTGTGACAGGTTTTCAGTCAAACAGGACACACCCATATTCGGGGATAGGACGAATCATAGTACCATAGAACCGTATGAGAGTCTGGCGGAAGAGTTTGGATTTGAGTCTGCGTAGAAGAGCAAGCCGTTGGCTGGCTTTACTGACAATGCGTGTTATATGCTGGTGCCATGACAAATTGATTGAAAGCGTAACTCCCCAAGATTTGGCTTGTGTCGTTTAGCCGAGGAGGTCATTGAATTAGATTTTATAGCATAAAATGTCATCCGCCAGAACCTGCCCCAACGATGAATTTGTACAAAATTAGAATTAAGGCTTTCAGCTATGGCAGTTGGGTCGTGGACAATTTCAAGAATACTGGTATCATCCACACATGAACGGATGCCACAGATAATATTGCCAGTGATGTCGTTAATGTAAACGAGAAAAGTAGGGGACCAATGATGGAACCTTGGGGCACTCTAGCCTCTATAGGGAGCCAAGATGAGGTCTGTCCTCCAATAGTAACGCATTGAAATCGGTTTGAGAGATAGCTATCTAAAATAGTAACACAAGATCTTCAAAGACCGTATCTAGCTTTCTGGCATATATTTAATGCGTTTGCGCGGTTCGAAAGTAAATTATTCAAATTGTAAATAGCAGCAAACATAGTCAGTTTTAGACTACTGAACTCAAATACTGGTATTTATTCTAACTTGAAAGAAAGAAAGAAAGAAAGAAACAAAGAAAGAAAGAAAGAAGTAAAGTGTGTGTTGACCTTTAGCTAGAGAAACAGCTTTCTGCCTTCTGGGAAGGTAAGGGAAATGTGGTAGCCCTTATCGGGGCTCCCATGATCGTGCTCAGGATATGCGAAATGCCTGAGCCTTGGGGGAAGGAATAGGGTCAGAGGGAAAGTTATACAGGACCAAGGCAAATAAGCGGAGTGCCACAGGATATATTATTAGATAAAATAACTTTATTTCAGGCATTTAAAAACAGGTCCATAGTATAAAATACATAGTACACATTAAAAAAGAGTGTTCAAAAATGAGTGTTGGTAAAGATGCCTACAGTCCAAAGTTTAAAGAAATTGGTTAATTACACGACTGCATTGTACTTATAAAAGTCGGCACCATGTGTTCCACATGCTCGAGCACAATCTTCCATCACAATTTATTGAAGTTTGTATCACTGTGTTAACAGATGAGTGGGGTCTATTTAGAAAATTATATATCACGTGACTTAGCAATTCCTGCAAAGATTTAAAACGATTCTGGGCAAGCATAGCACTTGCACTACAGCTGCTAGGGTATCCAACAAAACCATCTCAGGAAATTGTTGAAATATGTTCTCATTTTATACATTTCCAACTTAATATATTTCTACCAGAGCTGGGCTGTATACACTGACGAACAAAAAGTTTTGAAGAGGAGAATCTTCGTCTCATAACTGCAACTATGAACTTTACGACGCAGCATTATAGCCCTTGTCAAATATATCTAAATTGTCGCTTGTTGTCTAAATCGTCAGAAAAATCGTGTGTTACAATATGACCAAGATACAATGTACTTAAAACTGCCATTTACAAATGTCAGCTGTTCACTGGCCATATACATGGTAGGGATTATATCAAAGGATGAGTAAGGTGGCTTGATATACAAACATTTTTTTTTTTTTTTTTAATAAGGGTCCACCCCATGGCGGGACCCTTTTCGTATTTGGTTTGTCTGCGATCATCTCAGAATCATATTTTACAAGATTCGTTAATTTTGTGAAATTAGGAGGGAAAGATGTTTATGTACTGCTATGTGGGTTGACTGGGTGATGAAAAGGCCATTCGCTCAAGCATATGGGGCTGTTACTTAGGTCCATGGATCAAGATGAAATAGGTAAAGTTGTGAAATGTTAAGGAACAATCATAGAAGCGTTAGGAAATTCAAGATGCATAAGCACCTCTACAAAATAATGCTAGTAAGTACCTCGTAATGTTATTTAAAAGTTGCCATCTAGGTTGTTTCTCAAATTCATGTAATTTGAGATGTTTGTTTATATTTTTGAAAGTGTTTTCCTCATTCTTTGGTATCTCATCTTCAATTCTTACCGTTGATGTAAATATTGAGCTTAATACGTATACGCCATTCTCGACCTGTATAGAACTACATTCAAAAGTCAATATGTACCTCATAATATCTTTGTCCATTTACATTTCTTTCCAGTTTCATGTAGTTGGAGATATTTCATCTTCATCTTTTTCTTCCACTTTGTGTTTAATTCTTGACACTCAATCATATTCAAACGTCAGTGATGCAGCACATATAATGTTACAAATACCTGCTGTAGTTGAGGTGTTTCTGCTCAAATTCGTGAGATTTGATAGGCCTATGTTTCTATTTGTTTGTTTTTCAAAATATTTTACGTCAATGTCTACTACTTAATTCTTTCTGTTGATAATTAAGCTGGTTGTATGCATAGTCCCAGACCAGTATCCACATTCAAATATTAATTGTGTTATTACATAAATTGCCATTTAGGTTTCTTCTCAGTTTTTCTCGTTGTCTGATATCTCTTTCTTTCTAGGTGCCATTCCTACTTCACTTTATGGGTTTGTGGCATAGCCCCATCCAATGAACAATAAACCAAAGTTCTTCTAGGCTTATGATTCATGCAAATTAGACGAATCCACAAAATTAAAATGTTGAATACCTTCTAAACTATTATAGATGGTAGTTTCATTTAAACTTTACTTTACAAGTTTGGGACATATGGCCACATCCATTGAACCAAGAACCAAAGCCGAGCATTTTAATTTTTAAAAATTAGACTGATACATGAAATTTAGATTATGTTGAACAATGGCAAAAGGGTAGCATTTCAAACTGTTCTCATTTTGAAGGCACCCAGACAGATTTGCTGTGAAGCAAATCTTTTCTAGTCTTTAATTCTTTGTTAATATAAATATTAATCAGCCACCCTGAAAGGTTGGGGGAGTGATGAATGGTGAGGTTTCTCAGTGCTCGCTTGTGACAGGTGACATCTAATCTTAATATTATTTTGAATTTGGCGTTTGGGTTTAACACACAAATAAAGACCAGCAAACCTGTGATGGCATGCGTTGCTATGCACACGATGCAATTCGATGGCACACGTCATAGCCTCATCTGGCGGGGCCAGTATTAACAAAATAAGCGGGCACAATTTAGTTGTGACATTGGTGACACGACAGCTGTGTGACGGGACAGATCTGATGCTGAGATGGGCGCATATTTTGAAACTTGTGGTATAGATTTAGATAGGTTCTCTGATATGTGCATGTGCAGATATACTCAAAGAACATACAACTGGATTAAGATACAGACAAGCTGCCGCCAATGACTTGTGTCGAGTAGGACAGGGGCGTGCTCATCCCTGAGTGAGTTGGACTTGGACAAGACATTTCTCCCCTTTGCCTTTTTCATGCATTCATTACAATTTTGCCACTTATGGAGAACATCGGATTTATTCATAACTACCTGTAAGGCCTACATAGTTTTATTGTGACAGTACAGATAGATGTAAAATGTCTGTTGCCTGGGTATGGTCAGCCTGGTATACTATAGAACATGGAAAATTATGGCTGATGGCTTAATACAGGCATGGATGCTTTAGCAATGGAAAAAGAAAACAAAACAAAACAAAAAAACAAAAAACAAAAACAAAAAAAAAACCCAAATAAAATACCCCCCCCCAAAAAAGAACAAAAAAACAAAAAAAAAAACCTCTTGTGCCACATTTACTCAGGGATGTGGGTGATGGGCTGAAAAGAAGAAGACACCCTCCCATTCATTTTATTTTCCTGATTTTATCAGTTTTATTGCACTTAACTTCTTAAGAAAATTTTGGAATTTGCACTTAGGGCCTAGAGGAAATTGCCTTATCATCTGAAAACTCGCATCCCTGTTTAGTGCACGTTCCCATATTATCCTAAATCGAAGATCACTGAGAGAAGTATCAAGGACAAAGTCTCGGATGACCCAATTTTTGTTATTCCCAGCCCCTTGGTCTGAGCTTGTCAGAGTGTGGTACATTGGATGGCTATGACCCAGTAAATGGTGTGAACAACCTCAGACTCACCAGTTGATCACCTTGTTTCTTTATCACTTTCCCCCTCAAACTGGCCAAAACCGGCTGGTGGTCAAATGTCGTCTGCTTCAGTGTTTTTAACTAATTTCAACAGTTATGAAAAACAATTTGACTGAGAATTGTACATGAGACTTATCAAGATCACATGCCCCAGGTCAACAGCTTTCCTTGGCAGGGGTTGGGCACTAAGTGCCCAACCCATGCCAAGGAAAGCTGTTGACTCAGTCTTAATTCAAGGGGGAAAGGGTTAACACTTTAATGAACTGCTGGTTCAGTGCACCTGGGTGTCCCTGTCCAACGCCAAAGTCATTCTCCTGCGGGAGAAAGGGATTTTGTAGAAGGGCCTTTAAGTCTGTTATTGATCATTTCATTGTTTCTCTTAAATTTTTTAATGATGTCTGTAAGTACCCTTCCTTATTACATGATGGTGACAATTTGTCAGACCATAGCGCATTTTCTCTTGAATTATCTGTACAAACAGAATCTTCTGATGAGGATATTACATGGACTGGAGTCCCTAAGTCCAAGTCCAGGGCTGAAGCATCAAGTGATCATATTGACAGCCATCAACAGGATATGACCACTTGGCATGAAATGTGGAAAGAAAATAATTTCCCCAGACATGGCATAATAGCAAACATTAGGCAAAGTACATGTGCTGCATATCATCATGGTGTGCACTAAGTCGGACACAACCAAGATATGTGTGTTAACAATAAAATGGCTGAGGCAATTCTATTCTATAATAATAGAAATTTTTTTAATGAATTGAAGAAAGTTTGAGGTAAATCATCTTTGCCACCCAATAATGTTGATGGTGTTGTTGGAAAAGAAAGTATTGGGAAGCTATATTCGCTAAAAAATATAAAATTTTATGTGACAGTGTCTGACATACAGTAAAGACGATACATCTGATCTGTTGAGGGATGTCAATAATAAAATATGTAAGAGTAAATGCTACAATCAACACTCCGTCTCAGTTCATGATGTTGATAGGGCAGTTGAGTCGTTAAAACTATGGTAAATCAGATGAAGATGCAGGACAATGTAGGAAAATTTCAATTCAGGTATTTAATCAGTTAATGCATACATTCTTATTGATGACTTTGCAAGTCAATGTAGATTGCAATGGAAATTCACTTTGACTTCTTATCCAAAATTGTCAGCCAGATTTCAACCAAGTTTGGTCAGATGGTCCTGCTGCAGTGATTTTTCTCTTAATTTTCAATGAATTTCTATTGTTCATGTCAAACTGTACATCAGTATTAAATGGACATGCCCCTCTTTAAACACATAGAGTCAAGCACTTGCAGCAACCAAAATGGATTAAGAAGTTACTGATGCAATGCAAATGCGTGACCATTTCAAATTATTGGGCGATACTGAAATTTACAAAATATGTAGAAACAGTGTTGTCAAATTGATATGCCAGACAAAGATGCAGTTTTACAGTAAAATTGCCAGGAAAATGTGAAAAATCCTAGTATGCTATGAAATTGTATGAAAAGTCTTGTTTGGAAAAATATTAACGCTGTTCCATCCACTCTAAACATTGGAAATGACATAATCACAGACAGGAAAGTTATTGTTGACAAATGCAATAAACATTTCACGTCAGTTGCTGAAAATTTGCTGCCAAAAGATACAAGTGCTATATCTAACACAAGACGTCAGAAAGTGAAGGAATATGTCAAGGGCAAAATCTCTCCAGCTGTGTATTTCAGCATTCCAAGAATGAAAGAAGATGATGTGGTAAAAGTACTCTGTAACCGTAATCCAAAAAAGTCAAATGGTACTGATGAGCTTGACTTAAAGTTTCTGCTGATGGCGTTGTCTGTTTATTCAAACCACTAACTTATCTAGATTCAACCTGAGTATTGGCAGTACACATAATACATTTCCAAGTTCATGGAAGATGCCAAAAGTTCCGCCAGTTCATAAAGATGGAACAACTATGGATCTTAAAAGCTACAGATCTATATCTGTTCTGTGTGCACTGTCAAAAGTACTTGAAGGAGACATTCACTGCTCTTTTTATTTTTTATTTTTAACAAAGTACAGCCTTCTCTATTCATGTCAGTCATGATTCAGGAAGTGCCATTCCTGTGAAACAGGTCTCCATAAATTACTGGACCCATGGCTTAAGGCACTTGATGATGGTCAGCTAGTAGCATCAGTCATGTTGTATCTACAGAAAGCATTTGACTTCATTGACCATGACCATATGAGGCAACTGTAAGTGGGCTTTGTTGAAGAAAGTACGACAGCTGCATAAAGTAGCAGCATCCCTGGTCACAGGCACAAACTGCTTTTTAGTTACAAGGACTTGATTCACAAATAGGCTTGCACAAGTCCCCAGTGCATGTCCCTATTTTACCATCCTGCTGTCCCACCCAGAAGTGCAATATGTTTTACCTGCCACAAAGTTAAATGCATATTAATATTATTCCAGGCAAGGGTGCCTAGATGTACCCATTGACATTGAGGCCAAATGGTTGAGCAGTACAAAGCTGGTGAATCCAGTGATTTTTCCTCTCTAGACTTAAGGTCTCAACTCTGGACAGCTGTGGTGGGATACGTATGTGTTCCAGAATCTGGATCTTTATGTTGATGCCAGTGTGACCTGGTATACCAAACTGTCTACCTAGGGGTTGTGTTACATCTTTTTTCTTGATGCAATAGGAATGTTCTCTTAACCTGTCCATCAGGGGGTGCTTCGTTTGACCCACATACCGTTTATTGCAATGTAAACATGTAAGGAGATAGACCAGGTTATTGTGTTTACAGGTGCCATCCTTTGGTGTTGAGTAGGATTCTCATGTTACTGTGCTTGTCACTTTACCAGACACGTCAAGTTTGGGGCAGTAAAAAAAATTTTTAGATCTGTGTCTATCTATATACCCAATTCTAATGACACCATGGTACCAGCTGAAGTTAGTTCATGAAAACACGTACCGGAAGCCTTTCATTAATAAATAAGCTACCATTTGGTACAATTCATCTGTTTCTGTGAGAAAGTGTGAACATTCTTGCATGGTGACTGCAGATCATCACTGTCAGTCATCTGCTGTAATGGAAATTGGTGACAAAGGGTTCCCAAGCAAACACAAAAAGGAATGGCTGTGTTTTTTTGTAATTGGAAGATAAGTAACTGGTCCTGATGTGTCAGCTGCTGTGTGTTGCTCTACCTGGTGAAGAACAGTGGGGGGGGGGGGGGAGATTGCTGTTCAGATCCCTATTTATAGCATTTATTTAGTAGCTTTATGAATTTCTTTTGAAACACCAACGTGTTTACAAATTATGGCTTTTACATGGGGAAGTGAGCTAAGACATTGCAAGTTTAGCTTACATGAAAGACTAAACACGAAATCTTGGTCAGTTTCCAGTGATATTGTGGCCAAGTAGATCTATGGGTGGAGTTGGTGCATCCAGTAGATTTCCCTTGTTAGACTGACCTCCATGTCATGTGCTAATTTCGGTGGTGTTTGGATGTACTCAAAGATGTGGACTTCTAGAGTGAGTCCCCTGTGATTAGCTTGAGCAAAATGTCTCCCCAACGGTTGTTGTTACTTTGTTACTGATATAACAAAAGTGTTCATGCAACTTGACCTAAGGTCGACATTGAGTTTGTCCTACAAACTGTGTCTGATATATTATAGATGCACTGAGGAGGTAGATGAGGTTACAGCATTCACAACATCCACTTGTAGGGACTGGATATAGACCCTGTAGGTTTGTGTTGCTCCTCGCTTAACCTCACATATTGGTGACACTTCTTTAACAATTCATACAGGTCTTATTATGAGGACATCAAAGGCCAACTTGAGTGTAGATAACCTCACTAGTCTATTTCCTATGGTTTAATTGTGCTAATTGACCTGATAAGCATGGTCATTTTCCCTGTTGGGGGCATTTTAGGGTTTGTAACCCTTCTGGTGCACAATTAAAATGTACTTTTTGCATGGACAGAAGTACTTATATCCATCTTTATTTTAAATGTACATTAGTAATATTTGGGTCTCACAGGAAAATGAATAGAGAGTGCAAATGCATGAACTATTCTTGTCTCTAGTTTTAAGGGAATATCACCAGCATGGAGGTGTTGAGGCAAGTACAGTACAGTAAAACCCCCATTAGCGGGCACCTCTCTAATGTGTAAAAGTAACAGATTGAACATGTTGAAGGTGGTTATCAAGTAAAATATGTCCTGATAGTTGGTTTCATTGTCTTGGGGTGGAGTCAGAGGTCCGGCTGAGCACTTTGGTCAACTCTCTCTTTGTCTTGTGCCAAAGCTGTGAGAAGGTATCCTCTCTTTTCATAATGGCAAAGAGGCTTCACCTCCTTGATAACAGTTCAGGAATTTGGCAGCACTCTTGTTCAAAATGGCTGTTTGGTACAGATTCTCTTGACAATTAGTAAAGTCCCCGTGTTTTAGAATATTTGGGTGGGCTGACCTGCAGTGCAGGTATTTATACATTTTATACGTGTGTATCTCTCAGTTTTACACAGAGTGTGGTGTACACTGTATGACTATGGTGTCAAGATAATTGATTGCACTCCTGGGGTAATGGTGTCAAAAGTTGATGGTGGGATGACTGGAATTCAAATGTTAATAGTCTCTCAGTTTTTCCTATGTTTATGTCCACATACAGGAGATGTCATCAGTAAAATGATGTCAGACTGAGTGACGGTGGTGGGGGGGGGGGGAAGGAATTGTTATGAA
Source organism: Hermodice carunculata (assembly GCA_964020975.1). Lineage (NCBI taxonomy): Eukaryota > Metazoa > Annelida > Polychaeta > Eunicida > Amphinomidae > Hermodice > Hermodice carunculata. Next base: position 86,188,591 of record OZ026627.1, on the reverse strand, counting down.
GTTTTTCTAAATCTGCCATGAAAATGTTGATGAAAGATCAATGCTACCTTTGAATATACAGTGAAACCTGTCTTGAAAGATCACCCCAAGGGATGACCAAATTGTGGTCTCTCAAGACAGGTGGTTTCTCATAGGAGGTGTAAGTAACAAGAAAAGTGCTGAGCAAAGTATGCTGAAAAGGTGGTCTTTTAAGGCAGGTGGTCTCTCATTGGAATGGTCTCTGAAGACAGGGACCACTTTTATATTAGAAATTTTCTCATGTAAAATCACTTTGGCTCATTTTGCTTACAAGGTATAAAAGATTCAGACCTGAGTAATGAAACTAAACCCGAATGTTTAGTAGGGGAAAACCTTGACAACATGTACAAATCAAGAATGAAAGAGCAACATGCCTGTGGTGAGTGGTGTGCAAGCTGTTACCCAAACTTACTGCCTCATTATGGCTGCTGAGCCAGCTGTCTGGTGGGTTGTCTGCCTTACTTTTGTGTATGGGAGCCTGAGTGACTAGTTAATATCATTTTGTCCTTGAAATGAACGCAGTGAATTACTTTTACAAAATTTGCCCGAATGGGGAGCATGTCCCAGGTTTCTTCCAGAAGGGTTTCACACAAGCAGTACTCGTTCCACCCATGTCACCAGGTAAAATCTACTGATTGGAAACACAATACCCTCCCCCTGATAATTCATTCCTGGATTCCTACCAACTAAAGCACTGATGACTCAATTCACAAATTTCCAAAAACTTTCAAGTGTTTCTCCCCAGGAACCTCTTTTCATAATACATGTATGTGCAAAATGATATGCTTTAAAGAATCAGACTAATTTCATGGACAGAGTTTTGGGGGTTGAACTATTTTTTTCTCCTTTTTTCAATAGGTCCCCCCCCCCTTTTTATTTTTGTGGTTGTTGTGGGACAGATTAGGACAGGCCAGAGCCATCTTGGTTCTTTCGACTTATATTTGTGAAATCTTTTTTCAGCATGATACAGTGTCTAACTTCAGTTTTGTCCTTTGCAGACTCTTGTTGCCCAAGCTATTCGAAATGCAGCCAGTGGTTATGATTCCTGACCCTGAGTGACTATTTAATATTATTTTGTTCTTGAAATGTACGCAGTGAATTATTTTTACAAAATTTGCTTGAATGGGGAGCATGTCCCAGGTTTTCTCCAGAAGGGTTTCACACATGCAGTACTCGTTCCACCCATGTCATCAGGTAAAATCTACTGATTGGAAACACAATACCCTCCCCCTGATAATTCATTCCTGGATTCCTGCCAACTAAAGCATTGATGACTCAATTCACAAATTTCCATAAACTTTTAAGTGTTTCTCCTCATGAATCTCTTTTCATAATATGTACAAAATGACATGCTTTAAAGAATCAGACAAATTTCATGGACAGACATTTCGAGGTTCTACCATTTCTCCCTCTTTTTCAACAGGGTTTTTTTTCATTAAATTCTAATTTTTTTGGTGGTGGTGGTGGTGGTTGTGGGAGGGATAGGTGCAGCCCAGAACCATCTTGGTTCTTGTGACTTGTATTTGTGAAATCTTTATCAGCATGATGCAGTGTCTAACTTCAATTTTGTCCTTTGCAGAAGCATATCATCACCCAAAAAGCTATTCAGAATGCAGCCAGTAGTCTCAATTCCAGACCCTGGCAGGGTGAGTCTTGCTCAGCAGGGTGCAGTTACGGCGGCGTACCGAAGGTGTGAGGGCCTCCTCCGGAGGTATGCCGAGGCAGGCGAGGCCAAGGGTGAGTACAGAGACTTAAGATCTGTGATGCACACATGTAGCTCCCTGTCCAAAACTATCTGATGAAGGAATGAAGTAAAACCAGTATTTAAAAAAAAACAAAAAAACTGTCAGGTTCAGAGCTTTATTAGTAGCCTGGTTTGCCAGCATCTCATCAGCTGTTTAATACCACAGTTATGTCCAATTGACCCTTTCCTTGTTTTTTAAAGTGGGATTTACATTTTCAACTTGCTTGAAGGATGGTGGACAAACATTGGTCAAACTTGAGTGGGTTTAAGCCAAATTAGTTCAATAGGTCATACATCAGTGAGTAGATCAGCTGACTGACAAGTCAGCTGAGCATAGTATTGAACAGGTCTGCATCAGTCATCCGTGTGTCCGTGAACACCTCATGTTTTACTTCGCAAAGCAAAAAGGATGTGTCCCTACTGATAGGTTACATAATGATAATTTCATCTTTAAGGATCTTTTTATTTTCTGGGGACATGGCTTGTGATTGACAAGTTGAGATTTATTTTTGAATTTTGCCTTTAAAATTGGGTGTTATGACAGTTTGCTCTATTTTACAAATTTTGAGGGTATGTAGACCTATTGTTAAAGAGCATTCTGATGTGCTCCAGTATTTTCAGAGTACAAATCCCAAATAGTGGAAACTGTAGGCCAACTGTTTCAAATGGAAGTTTGCAATTCTGTCAACAGATGGCGCTGCATGTATGTCAACAAAGCGCTGTGGCCTTTATCAACAAAATTTTATCACCCCAAACTGTTTGCTTCAAATTTAAGGCATGGAAACACAAAATTATACTTTCTTTTGGACAGATAAATGTTATGCATCCTCATAAAACAAACCAAAAAAAACCCCAGTTCATTATAAATTGCTTGATGGAGCCGTGGTTAGTGCTAAAACTAACACTGGTCAAAGATTAAAATGCAGCCATCTGATTGGCTGTTGCCCGCTGCCCATGATAGAATGTAAAATTGCACACAGACAATTTTGATTACTCCATGCCCTGGGTGGGACTTTTTCAGGGTTGAAATCTACATGTATATTAAGGTCAGCTGAGGACAGGCTGTAACATAGCCCTCTTGTTTTGACATGGAGTTACAGAACACAAAGACCATTTGACCAAAAATACAACAGCATAGGTTTAGCAGTTGCACAAGATATTTTATTAGAGAATGTATTATTGAATTTGATCAAAGATTTCCTTTATAACATATATGCATGTCTTAGAGAAAGTTACATTTATATTTAGATGGTGAGTCATCCAATATAGGCAATTGATGATTTATAAAAGATATTTCAGATTTGGTGGTTAATGCACTATTTCAAGTCAAATGTCATTTACAGGTGAAATAGGTTATAAACTTATTTGGTTTTTGAAGTCCTGAATTTTCAACATTTTGACATGGATGAAATTGATTAATTAAGGTATAGTTGAAGACATAGACAGTGATTGGATTGGGTATGGAACATAGTGATTGCATTGTGCTTTTTTGATGGGGGCACGGGTGGGGGAGGTCAGAAACCACAGTGAAACCTCATTATAACAACACTCAAATATCCAACGTATTCAATATAATGACACAAATTTTCATGTGAAAAAGTTCATTTTCTTTGTTATTTGATTCATTTATCTGACATGTTCAGTTATCTGACACATTTCTTAGGGAACAGATGGTGTCATTATAACGAGTTTTCACTGTACATGGAAGATATGGCCCTGTTGCTCCTATTTGTATATAAGCAGACTAGACAATTGTATTTCTATAAGTTGGATGTGAATTATGTGATATCAATCATATATGGTTACTGTTCAGGTGTGAAGATGTAGATGTCACTCTGATGAGGGTAGCAGTATTGTTAGACCTGTCACAGGTTGTAGGGCTATACCCTGGCAATAATAGAAGATATACATATTAAGTTCCTGCCCCAACTGCATACAATGATTGCTTAGTCTCAGTTGGTGAGATATTTTGAGATACGGGTCGGTACCTGTGGGGACAAGCCAGATGTTACTAATATTTTGGAAATACAGAATACTTATTAAAGACATATGGAAGTTTTTCTTATGTATGGCTTGGGAAGTACTAGAAAAATACTAGTTGGACATTTGTGAACTTAAATTTCTAAAAAAAAAGGCTAATTTTGTGAGAAATGAACATATGGGCCTGTCTCTGACAGTGATGGGACCCACACGTCCCCCGTGAGCACCTGACGTCAAACCTGTGAAACTTGGTGAAAATGAACCATGTGGAATTACATTAGGGGCAATTAAAATTTTAAAAGCTCCATATCTTCCAAACTATTGCTGACAGACACAAAATTTCAACGTGCGTGTATAGGTTTGTGACACCTGCCAATATAATGGACAGTATATGAAAAATGGAGAATTTAAAATTATGCTGGTTAGGGGCATTGAGAAATTTGAAAGTTGAATATCTCCAAAACTATTATAGATAGAGTGCTAGTCCAACTTCAGTTTACACGTTTATGACATAGTTGCATCCAATGAACCATGGACCAAAGTTGTACAATTTTAATTGATGCAAATAAGATGTAACACAAAATTGAAATTTTGAATAGCTTCAAAACTATTATAGATAGTGGTGTCATTCAAACTTCAGCTTATAAGTTTGTGACCTGGCCGCATCCAGTGAACCAAGAACTGAAGTAGCATTATAATCAATGCAAATTAGGCTAATGCACAAAATTTAGATTATGTTGAACAATGGCAAAGTGTTGCATTTCGAACTGTTGTCATTTTGAACACTACAGACAAGTCTCCTCCAATATGACAAATACACACAATGAACAAGTTAGAACTTTACAACAACAACTAGTCAATGACCACTCAATTACTGAAGACACCTGCAGGTATCTATATATAGAAGAACCACATGTACCATGCTTCTATATATTTCCTAAAATCCACAAGGGTGTGTATCCACGCCCAGGAAGGCCAATTTTGAGTGCTAACGAATGTCCCACAGAAAGGATTTCAGGCTTTGTAGATTTTTTTCTACGACCTTTGGTTACAAATATACCAAGTTACATCAAGGACACCAATGATTTTATTAATAAAATAGAAACATTACCACAACAACCAGCCAACACGCTGCTTGTTACCCTTGATGTCAACTCTTTGTACACCAACATCCCTACTTCAGAGGATTTAAGAGCAGTAGCAACTACCCTCCTGCACAACAGAACACAGAATGAAAAACCAGCAGTCAGGGAAATAGTTTCCCTACTACGCCTGGACCTAGTTTGCAACAACTTTGAGTTCAATGGTGAACACTTCCTCCAAATAAGTGGAACGGCAATGAGCACAAAGGTAGCCCCCTCTTATGCCAACTTATTCATGGCCTCTTATGCCAACTTATTCATGGCAGATTTGGAGGAAGAACTTTTGGCTTCACCAGAACTCAAACCAAAACAGTATGGTATCTATTCATTGATGATATCTTCTGTATCTGGCACCATGGAGCAGACAATCTCCAGTCATTCACAGAACTATTAAACAACAGCCATCCGACAATCCAATTTACAGCACAGTACAGTGACAAGGACACACTAATACGTCTCGATGAAAACAGAAAGCTATACACCACACTGTACACCAAACAAACAGATACACACACGTATCTACACTATCGGTCCTGCCACCCAAAACATTGTAAATCAGCTGGACCTTACAGCCAATTCCTACGGGTGAAAAGAATATGCACCCACCCAGCTGATTTTGAGGAAAACGCAGACAAAATACTGCATTGCTACCAATTACGGGGATATCCCACAAAGACACTAGTGGAAGCCCTAGAAAAAGTGAGGAACACAGACAGAGCCAGCTTATTACAAGATAGGCCAGAGTCCTCACAAACAGAAAGAGATAATGAGAAATTATTTCTTATTACGAGGTACAACCCTTCCTTACCTCCACTGAAGAGTATAATATCAAACAATTGGAGCACTATCCAAGCCTCCAAATTTGATCCAATACTAGGGAATAAAAAGGTCACAGTGGGGTACAAGAGAGCAGAGAACCTCAAGGATATTTTAGTTCATTCCAGAACAAAATACCCACCAACACCACAACCACATCCCTCAATATCTGGCACAGTTGAACTCAATCCGTGTGATACTAACAACTGCAGATATTGTGTAAGGATGAGTACTAGCGGTGTAGCAGTCAGCACACAAACCTACCACATCCCCCAAGGAGATACGTGCAGACACGAAAACCTTGTCTATCTACTGACTTGTGACATTTGCCACAAACAGTATGTCGGTCAGACGTACCGTCAACTGAGAGATAGATTAAGAGAACATTTTTACTACATTAAGAAACGGGACACCAATCAACCCCTGGGCAGACATTTCGCCCAACAGGATCATAATGGACTGAATCTCACGGTCCAAATCCTGTGTCACATTCCCACGCCACCACAGTTGAAAAAAACAGAAACACTTCGACTGAAAGAAGAACACTCTTGGATCCATAAGTTGTGCACAATGGAACCTTTCGGTTTGAATGTCATGGGGAAATAGGCATGCTTGCGTCGTATTATACTAAATTTCACAGTTCTGTGCGGACTCCCCACTGACACTGTTTGTGACATGCTTCCAATACAGAAAAAAAAACCACATTCTGTCCCCATGAATTGGCCAGTAAATAAAATACAGTGGAACAGATCATTCCACTTAATGGCTTAATAAAATTTATTAAGAACCATAAAATAAATTAAAATAGCCTTTGTTAGTGACATCCTTCTCTATGTTAAATATTAACATAGTTCCATGTAGAATTGACAGGAACCGACAGGAATTACCACCAGGGGGACCTACCATCTCCTTGGTTAAAGGGTGTTTATAAACACAACCACGTGTATGTTATATGTGGACCAAACTAGACCGACATCAATATAGCATTTGGTCCATCTTACGTAACAAAAGCCCTGTTACGTTGGTCCTATTACATAACAAAACGTCACCAGGATCCGTTACCTCACCAAAGCAAAATAAACGTGGCAAAAGCAAAATAAACGCGGCAGTCTTGGATTAGCCTCTGATGAGCCCAGGTTGTGGCAAAACCGGTCAGGCAATATAGTAGTACAAAGACTTTTTTCTGACTATACAAAGGCACCACAGACGGGCAGTCTCGCTGCCGTGGCACTTGCATAGTTCTCTATTGTTGTCATTTTGAAGGCACCTAGACAGATTTACCTTGAAGCAAATGTTCTTTTCTAGTTCTTTTAATGGCACCCAAATTTTTCCACACAGAATCTCAGAAACTGCTGCATCTGAGATCACCATATTTGGCACATAGATTCATCTACCAGTGAAGTTGTGCACCTGGGTATTGAATTGGCATGTTGTTCATAATTATGCAAATTAGGGGCAGTTAAAATTTTAAAAGCTTCTTATCTTCCAAACTATCATAGATAGAGATGCCATTCTAACATCAGTTCTCAGGTTTATGATGAATCCCCATGCGCTGAACTGTAAAGCAAAGTTGTAACATTTTTATTTTTGTAAATTAAGCACATATGCAAAATTTAAATCATGAATATCTTCCAAAACTATTATAGATAGACTGCCAAGCCCATTTGAATTTACAGGTTTGTGATATAGCCCTGTCCATTGAGAAGTGAAGTAATGTTGTAGGATTTTAATTTTGCAAATTAGGCACATATGCAAAATTTAAATCATGAATATCTTCCAAAATTGTTATACATAAAGATGTCAAACTAATTTCAATTTTTGGTTTTGTGATACATCCCTATCCGTTGAACAGTGAAGCAAAGTTGTAGGATTTTCATTCATGCAAATTACTCACATAAACAAAATAAAAATTTTGACAAGTGAACATATCATATATTATAGACATACCATTGAAATCTATTACCTTATTTCAGAACCTGCAAATAATTCCCACTCTGAAGTCTGCAAATCTGTCCTTGTCAGCAAATTAAAGGCAGCATCGCAAATAATCCTGGCCTTGAAGGCACCCAGAAGGCATCTCTTATCTGAATTGCTTTTGAATATGAATATTCAGACAGCTGAATATGGATGAATAAAATATATGGTTTCATGTTAACTTTTGCTGCATAAAACAAATTGCTTGATATGGGAACAAAAATGTACATTTTTTGTATAATTCACCTCAGTTTTCTTGCACAGCATTGCCATCTTGTGCCAATTTGAAGTCAATTTCACAGACCATTTATTTGTTCATTAAGTTTGTGATTTTAGTGACTAAAAAGCCCAATTTTGGAGCTGACTTGGTCAGTTTGATAAACTTTTACCTTTTAGTGAATTTAAAAATATGAAAATGGTTTATCTACAAGAGTAAAATTTGTCTTATTTATGAAGGGAAACAGATCATCAACAACCCATAAAAATTTTGCAGTGATCTGTGCTATTCAAAATGTGTATGTTGAAATACAAGACTCTGGTAATGTTTGGAACATTTAGAAGAACTATAAAGTAAAATTTATAAGTGTTCATGGCTCTACACTATACATGTAGTATTTGTAAGTTGGTGAAGCAAGTAGCTAATGTTATGTATAAAACCCATGGTATCTTATGTTTTGTAAAATGAATGTTACCATAGTGTTCTTTGGTAACTCTTGGGAAATTTCACAAATGAATGAAATATACATTACTTGGTTACCATGGTTACACTTCCGGAAATTGTGTTGTCCTACTAGCTTCAACTTGTTCTCATTTTGAAGGCACCCAAATTGATTTGCTGTGAAGCAAATCTTCTTTTCTAGTTCCTTTCTGTGTTTTTTTCAATTTCAAAGACCATTTATTTGTTCATTAAGTTAGCGATTTTAGCAAGTAAAAAGCCCAATTTTGGAGCTAACATGGTCAGTTTGATAAACATTTACCTTTTAGTTATTTTACAGATATAAAAATGTGTTGTCTGCTGGAGTAAATGGTATAAATATATAAAATGTCATTCACTTCCAGCATACTATAGTTTTCACAAAAAAATAACCTCAGGGATATCAGTTCTGGAAAGTCTCTAATAAATTGAGAACAATGAAGATAACAGCACTACATACACTGGAGACTGAAAGCTGAATGAAGGAATACATGTAACACATTTTTCAACAAGGTTATAGAGCAGATTGGTATTTCCATTGAATTCCACTAGCATTCCATTCAGAAATGTTTTTGCTTATAGATGTGTGTTTGTATGGCATGCACATTTGGATTGTGGCTGTTGCTTAATTGTCCCCTGCCACCGAAGGTGGCAAAAGTGGACATAGAATTAGTAGGGATAGGGTCTGTCCGTTGATGCTTTGGTGACTCTGAAATATCTTTGCTGTCATTGTTGGGTTTGATATTTATGAATGTGGGTTATGTTTTTCTACATAAGTGTATCATACTAGAGACGTCCGTCTGTCCTTCCGTCCATCCAGGAACATACCTCAAGAACCCTGAGGGATAGAATAATGAAATTTATAATAGAGATGCATCATACCATGGGCATGTGCGCTGTGTATTGTTTTTTACCTTGAAAACAGGGCCCAAGAACATATCTATTTTTGTGTGTCTGGCAGCATATGTCTAGAACCCTTATAGAGATAGAATAATGAAATTTATACCAGAGATGCATGATACCAAGGGCATGTGCACCATATATTGCCATTGACCTTGACCTATTTTCAAGGTCACAGTGCCCAAGAACATATCAATTTTTGTGCATCCAGACATGCTGTATACATTGTATAGTTTCTTCTGCATAGGAGGACATAAGTTAGTAGGCATAGGGGCTGTGTCCATCAATCTGTCCATCCATCCAAATATATAGTGATAGGCCTACCAATTTTCCTTAATCTTTTGCAGAAGTAATAAAATTTGGATTTTGAGTGGTTGGGTCTGTACATATTGGAAACACTATAGTCTGTATTTAATGAAGAATATTTCAAAGGTTAAGAGGATCAGTTTAAAACCACCAGTTGCCTTTTGTGGGTGACTGCCTGTCTCAAGTCAGGAGTGAAATTTGTTTCTTTACATTGGTATTGTAAGATGAATGTTGATGTTTTGGTAACTCTGGAATCTCTTGGTTGTCATTGTTGGGTTTGATATTTATGAATATGGGTCATGTTTTTCAACATAAGTGTATCATAGTAGAGACGTCCATCTGTAGAACTTCAATTTTTTAGTGAGGGACTTGTAGAAGTCTACTCCTTGCATTTGATACTCAATAATAGTGATTCAATCACTTAACTCATTAATTAGATAATATTCCAGATTCATAGATATCACAAAAACAATATAGGCCTACTTTCTACTTTTGCTATAAACTCAGCTGACGAACTAGTCAAAAGAACCAAAATAGTGATAGTCCTACCAATTATTCTCCTTTATCTTTTGCAGAAGTAATAAAATTTGGATTTTGAGTGGTTGGGCCTGTACATATTGGAAACACTATAGTCTGTATTTAATGAAGAATATTTCAAAGGTTGAGAGGACCGGTTTAAAACCACCAGTTGCCTTTCGTGGGTGACTGCCTGTCTCAATTGAGTCAGGAGTGAAATTTGTTTCTTCACATTGGTATTGGAAGATGAATGTTGATGCTTTGATAACTCTGGAATCTCTTTGTTGCCATTGTTGGGTTTGATATTTATGAATATGGGTCATGTTTTTCAACATATTCTTTTTACAAGTCCTTTATGTAATATGTTTCCTTTTATCTGTGTGTTCATGCTTCTTATAATGCTGAAATTTTCAGTCCTCTAGGAACCCCTCAAAGTTCTCTGTCTCGTCCTCACTGTCCTCATCAAAATCACTCTCATCTAAGATTATTTTGTCTGCAACTTCACTTTGTAAAAGTAGTTCCCAAGCCTTCTCTACAAATTTGTATGTTTTGGGTTTGTACCTTTTTTTATAAGTGTATCATAGTAGAGACATCCATCCTGGAGCATATCTCTAGAACCCTAAGAGATAGAATAATGAAATTTATACCAGAGATGTATCATACCAAGGGCATGTGCGCCATGTATTGCTTTTGGCCTTGACCAACTTTCAAGGATGCAGGGCCGAAGAGCATATCATTTTTTTGTGCTTCCAGACATGCTGTACACATTGTGTAGCTTTCTTCTTGTATGTTGTGGCTGGGGACATATATATCATTTGGATCACTGTGCACTTGTTGTTACATGTGATGCACTTATGGAGGACCCTACAGTCAGCTGCTTTGAGCACTGCCCTCTGTTGTACGCCCCACAGAAGCCAATGGGTGACCTGTTGCCCTCATCACTGCCCCCACTGTAGGGGTGGCCAGACTGGCTTGCTACCGCCTGCTGGGACACCTAGTAGTTGACCCTTGTGAGATTCAAACAGGGGCCTGTGTTGGAAATTCTGCATGTGGCTGTAAAATGAAAATACAAGACTCCCAGTCTAAACTATCTCATCTGCAGGTACATCAGATCAGCCACCATTTTGATTCTAAAGCCCTGTCATATGCCAATGCACCTCTGGTGCCAAACCTGCCACCTCACAAATTGTGGTGCTGTATTTAATCAGTACCTGCACCTGATCAGATGTCTACTCAGATATAAACTCGTAAATATTAATATTAGCATGACATCCCTCCACTCCCCTATGGTTTGTATAGCTTCTTATGGTGCTTCCCACCAGAGCCTTTGTTGTTTACAGTGTTTACTTGACCTGGATTTGCCAGGGTTGCTAAGCAGCTGTGATGTCACAGTCATGGGGAGGGAATTCCCTCAGCATGTGGCCATGTTTACATATCTATAGGCAGACATCCATTGCTCAGCTTCTGCAGTTGGCCTGTTTTGTGGCAATAGATCTTTAAATTCAATAAATTCTCTTTTAGCATTTGAGAGATGTACAAGGCAACCTGAGAAGATAATCTGTCATTAATACCCTCCACGTTAATACTCATTGAGTAGCAAGCCTGGATACTGACTTAATTGACAACCCCTTGAGGCTGGCCAGATGGCACTGCATGGGCATGTTGCAGCTCAATTTCCACTAGAGGCCCCTTGAACTAGCCCCAGAGCGCAGAAGCACCCTCAGCTTGGGGGGGGGGGGGGGGCACCATGCTCAACATTTCCATTACAGGCTGTGGAATTCAAATCTGCTTCATCCCATGTCAAACTACTGGCATTCACTGGCAAAATTCTTACTAAACCATGGCCAGGTATCTCTGCTATTTGTGCTGTAGCTTTGCTTACTGAATTGGGCACATACTACATCATTATGGCCCTCTCCTGCTTGCAGAAATGTATTGCAGTGACAAGAATACTTCAATTGAATACCATGCAGGTCTGTACCAACCGTCTACTTCATGAGTCCAACCCCCTTAAATGTACCCAGTCATCAAGGTGACAATAATTTGTTACATGGGAACATAAATTTTCAGGAAACTGGCCTGATTGACTTTGCTGTCCATCCACTGTAGATCTGTACCTGTGGGTGCTACCCCCATGGCAACTGACAGCCTGCATCCTGTATTGGAAATTTGGGTTGTGGCTGCTTTGTCCTGGAGCAGGAACAAATCCACACGTTCTGTCATGTTGTCTGTCCTCCATGCACTAGGCCCACTGGCACATAGCATCGACTTGAGGAGGAGATCAGTGCGAACTAAGCCCCATGCAATCATTTCTTGGAACTTGCCTTAGATGGTCTCCAACACTTCTTCTTGGAGTTGGAATTCTGGTATTGATCTGCTGAATAAGTGGCAGAAGCTTTTGGTATCGAAGTGCATTTTCTACCTGGAGTACATGCAATGGTGATTCACAGTGTGCTCACCCGTGCAAATATGATAACTCAAGAAAAATTGTTTGTTAATTCAAAGCTTTTCCACCAAGAGTAATGGAAGTTTTAATCTGTGAACAGGTGAGGATCTTACCTGAATGAGGCACAAGAAGGTAATTTATGGCCTCACCAAGGCTACTTTACAGGGATACCAGGATTGCACATGTCTCAAATTTAGGTACCTCAACAGCATCCCTTGTTACTGCCTACCGAAAACAGCTGCATTCAAATTACTCAGGTTGCCATAACAACTAGATAAGGCAGCAGGTTCCTTTCCTCAGTTTAAACAAACTGGTTTGGCTGTGCATCTGTAGTCACAATGCCAAACTTTATTCAGTCAGCTGAATGGTGCACCGTCGGTCTACTGTCCATAAAAAAAATATTTTTGGCTTCTTTTCCAAAACTGTCTGTCAGATCCACTTCAGATTTGGTGGGGATGGGCCTTGGGTGGGTCTCTACCAATATCTTGTTCTTGGAAACTGTTTGGCCAATTGCTTCAAAATGAGCAAACATACAACCCCCCCCCCCCAAATCATAAATTGAATTTTGTAGAGTGATTATTTGAAAAAAACACAATAGAGACACGCCCAAGGTACATCCCTACCAAGTCTCAGGTGAATCTAGCTGATGATTGGTGAAAGCAGCAAAGGTGAATTAACCATTGCAGTCCCCATGGACACACACAGTAGTAATCAATAAGAATGGGTGCATTAAACAACTGAAAAGTACCCAAAACTCTCAAAAAATTCATAAAATCAATTATAAAAATTGCAGTCCCTCGTGTTGGACAAATTAAGGTCTAGGGGTTCCCAGCAGTGTCTTTATGCAATGTCAAAGCAATAGGCCAAGTGTTTTTTTTTTTTTTAGTTGAAAGTCTTGTTTTCGCATTGAAAAAAAAGAAAACAAAACAAAACAAAACAAAACAAAACAAAACAAAAAAGACAACCCCCAAAAAACAAAAAAACAAAAACACACAAAAAACCAAACTAATTAAAAAAAAAACAAACAAACAAACAAAAAAGGTATACCTGTATACCTATATATAATAGGTGTGTATAACAGACTGCATCTGAACCTTTCCCATTAAAAAAAATTGTAGATCTGTATAATAAATTGTATATTAAACTATCCCATTTTAAAAAGAAAAAGAAAAAAGTCAGCAAAACAGCATATATACTAAACTGCATATTAAGCTGGTTTAGTGAAAAAAAAGGGAAAAAGTAAAAGGTTGATCTGTAATAATCTGTTTATTAAGCTATCCCATATTAAAAGAAAAAGACAGAAAAGAGAAAGAACTGATAGACTTGTATAGTAAATTGTATGCAAAGGTATTCCATTAAAAAGAAAAGAGACTGATTGGGCTGTGTAATAAAGGCCACAGACCACAGTTATAAATCCATCTATTTTTCATATTAGCATTTTTCAGTCTAAAAAATCAGCATTTTGGTATTTTGAAATTCCGTGAATGGCATTTAACAGATAAAAATGTCAGAAAAATATGGACGGATTTTTGTCATACAATTCCCAGCTCGTTAATTTGTGATAATTGAAATACGAAACAACACCTGGATGTCAGCTTTATACAGGTGTATGAACTGTGCTCTTGCCAGGGTCACATCATTGTCCTTCCCCACCTTAAAGTTCCCACCTGGCCTGGAAGACAGTGCACCTATATGACCTCCAATGAAGCAACTCTGCGATGCAGCAAACCTGACTTAGCTAACTTTATTCAAACAGAAGCTACAGCATGCTGAAAACACAGTATTTTGACAATTACGGACTATCTCTGTTGGGATGCGCAACCAGCCAATCACAACTGTAGTCTGTAACCTAATAGACTTATCAAAATTTTTAAAACTTGTTTAACTGAAGCCACAACTTGTTTTCTGCAAAGGATTTGCATTAACTTTACCAAACTTCAACATTAAAGAAAATATCAACTTTTTTGCAAGCAACCTTTAAATCTGAAAAATCAGTTTTTATGACAAATAAAATAATTAATTAAAATTTTGAGGAAAATTATATAATTGCATCCAATCAATTCTTTTCTGTCCAATATGAATACGATACACAATGGGCTATGAGGCAAACCCATAATCACTTGCCTGCATGTCCAGCCCTTACAATGAGAGATCAGATTACAATGCCCCACCCCTTAATTTTAACCCCAAATTTGAATATATTGCTAAAATTTTATGAATTTTAAGGTGAAATTGGTGATTTTTTTACTATTTATGGAGAGATTCGTAACATTTGTCTACAAAAAATATGACATCTATCACTGCTGAGGCATTAATGGCGGATGGGGGGAGTATCAGTTACACCAAGTCAGCATCTAATACCAGTCATTATGGCAGTATTTTCCTGATATAATCTGAATTATGGCAGACAATGGAACAGTTTCAGTGTTTAAACATTGTAAGCCCATCAAAGTGCACAGTTTAAGACCAGTAGGTCACAGATTAGAGTAGCAGTATTCAGCAAATTATGTTTTTTTGGTACTAAAATTATGGAATTTTAACGCGCCCTTTGTTTGAACATTAGGAGGGCAGTTGGGTGATCCAGCTTCCACAAACCAATAGTGCTATGCCTTTTTTTCTGCAGTAGACTGTATAAGTTGTGGTTTATTGACATGGTTTCTGGTGTATGTGCACATATTAGAAAGAAAATGACAAAAGTTTGTACAGTTACTCCAATATCATAAATGCATATTTGTATGCATAAGTGCTCTGATTTTAAATTTGATAAGCATCCAATCATCAATCCAATTATCAGGCACAAGAGATTTCAGGCAAGTGTTTAATGGAAGCTAACTTTTTTCCCCTTGTTTCACTTACTGAAACTCTTATAATTTTATGTGGTTGTATGTCGAAGTTCAAATGTTTTGCCACCTATGTACACTAGCTTGGTAAAAGTTATAAAATCTGCAGTTCATAAGTGCTGTCATCCATATTCATGGATATAAATTGATTCATTTATGTGAAAATAATATGCTGATGAACTCAACAGCTCAACAAAGTCAGCATGCCTGATTTTAAATGATTTACCCCAGTCAAATGACACACATATATGACAAGCTTTTGTCTACCCCAAAAAAATAAATAATAAAAATAAAAGGGGGTGGGGGGGGGGGGGAGAAACAAAAACAAAACCAAAAAAACAAAGAAATTTACATTTTACCTAAGATTTGTACAGCTCTACTGACAGACAATGTGCATTTTTTCTGGTATGCCGAAAATCACTTTGACATGATTTTGTATAAACAGCTCTGCATATGAATGGAGGCTGTAGGCCTACAATGACAATGCCACAAAATTAAAAGTTTTGAAACAGAGGGTCACTAAGTTTCATATCAATGGGATTAGCATAATTTATTCATATCATATTAACATTGTTAATTTCTCATACACACATATGATTACCTGTGTGGTACCTGTGAGGTATCGCTAAATACAAAGGGCTATGGAAGCTATCTATCTACCAAGCAGTCAGCAAAGGAGGCATAGCCTGTGCACTTGTTAAATGTCTTGCAGCGAATCCTGTTATTATTTATGCAGTGTGGTTCCACTGATAGGTGCAACATGTCTATGCACAATGATTTGTGACATAAATGTGATACTTAATGAATTTTTAGAAAATTGAGACTGTTAAACTTGATATTCACAGCCGATCTGTGGGTGTAAAACTTCTTTTCTCCTTTCATAAGCTGGCCTGAGGTACACAATACCATAGCCCAAACCATTTGCCTTGTGATCTACAGTCCCAGGACATATCTTGCATGCTCCATCCATGTAAAAGTTGTTAGGATCACTCAAAATTGTCCAGGCAGATGTCAAAAAGTGCTGACTTCCCGTTTTAACTTGCTGGATGGACGATAATAGAATAACAGCATGACCATGTGAGTCCCAATACATACAGAGTTAGCCCTAATAGGCCACAGACCACAGTTATAAATCCTTCTATTTTTCATATTAGCATTTTTCAGTCTAAAAAATCAGCATTTTGGTATTTTGAAATTCCGTGAATGGCATTTAACAGATAAAAATGTCAGAAAAATGTGGACGGATTTTTGTCATACAATTCCCAGGTCGTTAATTTGTGATAATTGAAATACGAAACAACACCTGGATGTCAGCTTTATACAGGTGTATGAACTGTGCTCTTGCCAGGGTCACATCATTGTCCTTCCCCACGGTAAAGTTCCCACCTGGCCTGGAAGACAGTGCACCTATATGACCTCCAATGAAGCAACTCTGCAATGCAGCAAACCTGACTTAGCTAACTTTATTTAAACAGAAGCTACAGCATGCTGAAAACACAGTATTTTCACAATTACGGACTATCTCTGTTGGGATGCACAACCAGCCAATCACAACTGTAGTCTGTAACCTAAACTACTTAAGCTATACCATTAAAAAGGGGGGAAAAAAGAACTGATACTAAGCACATACAATAAACTGTACTTATAGCTATCCCAATAACCCTGTCCCCCTTGAATTAAGACTTAAGTCAACAGCTTTCCTTGGCAGTCAAATTGTTTTCATTACTGTTAAAATTATTTGAAAGCCATGAAACAGAGGACATTTGAGCACCAGCTGCTTTTCCATTTCACCTTTAAAAAAGGACTGTGCAGCAAGTGTACCTTACAGAGTCAGGTCAGCTGTTATTATATATACCGTGTTCATTCCAGTAGTAGCATGCTGCTGTGCTAATGCAAAGATTGCCTGGAGCAGACATTGTTTTTGCAAAGTTTTGTGATGATATATCTTAAAGGAAAGCTCTCACAAATTGCCATAAAATTTGGTGTATCAATTTTACCATAAGAATAGCTTAACAGATGGGAGAATGCAGGTATGATGTTTTAAACTGTTTTGTGAAATTTGTGAGACAGAAATCCATTACATTATTTGTCCAAGCCCCAAGAAGTGCAGGCTGAATGGAACTTCAAAGGAATCTTCAGGGATCATGGGAAAACACAGAAGGCTGACAAAGACTAGTCTCTGCAAGTCTTTACATAATAATTTCAGGGAATACAATGTGCCAATTAATAGATAAATTCACATGCTGGAGTGATGATCTGACAGACTAGAGTAGTTTTGACACTTCACTTAGTGGTGTGCTACATTTTTCTTCAGAGATGCTCCAACAATACTGTTCACTATTGAGTAGTACTAGTTACCATGGATTTTCTGTAAACCTCAATACTGCAACATTCCTATTGACTGGAATCTTCGCATGCTTTCATCTAATATAGAACACCTTGCTTATAGAATTTAAATAGTGTTGAAATTTCACTTATTAAAATAGGAATATAAGACAATGTCTTGACACTTATACAATAATTAGTGTGATTATGTTACTAAGCTATAATTCCAATTTTATGAGTGGCTCCCTTTAATTTACAATACCACAAGCAATTACACTTATTATGGAATCTGTATAGCATAAAATAACAACAATGAACCCTCCCCTTTCGTCAGAAGCAGTTGATGTTATAAAATATTGAACAATAATGGATTTTTAATACCCCCCCCCCAAGAGTGTTTGCTTCTATTAGAGCATGTGCTAAAATTGGAAGGAATACGGTATGTACATGTACATATATCAGTAGTTTATGATACAATGTATTTTATATATCCACATACCTCACTACATGTAGTTTATACATGTAAATGTACCTACCACACAAGTACATTACTCCTCCCCCTTCAACAAAGGCAAAAAAAGTTCATCAAGTTTCATCCAAAGTCTGACTTGAAAATGTTTCATTGTTTGTATGTATTTCAAGAGTTCTTCATGATAAATGGCAACAATCTCTTGCAAAAAAAAAATATAAAAATTGTAGTTTACTTACTCAGTGGGTGGCTTAATCATACAGTCTTTATTACTTTTCAAATGCCTGCCCCATGTAGCAGACATGCACAGGTATGTAATTGTCTATTGACCATGCTTGAAAACCAAGTTACACTGAAGTTCCTGAACAACTGAAACTCTCTAATTGTCTCCATGAATTTACTCAAAGTGTCATCATGTGGTAAATACTGCAGACTGGGTCAAACATGCCTGGTTTCATTGAAGACAGATTATGGGACTATATTTTGTCGTTGGAGGTACCCCTTTCAGTAGTGGTAATTACTATCAGTCCAAAACTTAAACAAACAAACTGATTGACTTTGGCCTTGTGATTGCATACATTGTATTCAATGGCCTTGCCAGGTCATAGAGAGCAGACTGTGCAAGAAAAAACACACATCAACCATTGTTTCTTGTTACACACATCCACACATAACCATGCTGCATTGCTTCATAGTAATAATTATACATAGTAGATACCTGAAATTCCCTGTATAGCTGTGAATTGCATCTCTGATGATCAAACTCAGGAGAAAACCACTACTTAACGGTTGCAGCTGAAGCGTGGTCAGCTTTTGGGTAACAGCAATGATTGTTGTCGTGCTATATTTATTTGGTAAAGCTGATCTGAGGGTGATTTTGAAATATCTAGCATTCTTTTAAGGGAGGTGGTCCTCGCATTGTAGAAATCATTGCCGTGAACTTGCCTTAATTTGGTTATAAATGACAATTAGAATGGAATGAAAAGAGAAAAGCTATACCCACATACAAGCTCAGATTTGGCAGAAAGACCACATTTGATGATATGTTTCAATTGGGCACCCCGGCCAGTTAAGAAATTTTCAGAATGCAAGTCTCATTAGTTCAGATCAATGTTTTGAATATTACAGCACAACTTTACCTAATTGTCAGTAAAATTTAGAATTCTTACATTTGTTACCATTATCTGAGTGAGAAGAATGCACAGGAGGAGGGGCTATGGGGTTAACTAAAAATGCATGATGATGACAGCATGCTTAAACATTGTACAAGTCATATCAGAGTACTTGAAAGGTCAGCAAAGGTGTGTACCACAGAAGTTTTTCTGTTGCCTTGAATTTATGCTGATTAACCTGATAAGGAGTCATTTTCTGTGTTTGAGACCATGTGGACATCTGGTGCACAAATGAAATGTATTGTATACTCGGATTCTGGTCATTTTGTGCCTCATTCGTTTGATCAGTGAAGTGAGAGTTCCAAAGGGACTTCAGTATGGTGTATACAATGTACAGTTTTTGTTGTGAGTGTTAAAGGAATGTCACCACCACATATTTCTGGTAGACATGTCACTTAATTCTACCATGACATCCAAATATACTTTAGAGAATCTGATATTGCATATCATAGGCTGATGTAACAAAATGCATTGTAGTTCAACATGCAAGCTCTTCGTCACAGTTAACCATCTGTAAAAAAAAAACAAAAAAAAAAACACAACAACATTGTGGGACATAGCTCTGGCCTAGTGGAGTTGAGTTAATTGACAATTCTGATAAACTTGCCTATCTATATTGACTATGGTCATTCTAAAATAAGACCAGGGTGTAGCAGGGTTATAAATCAGGTGAGGGGAGAATGGATTCAGCAATCTCTGATTGCATCTTAATTTTTCTTTTATAGAGTCTCTCTGCATGACGGAGACTCGGAAGCTACTTCACTGGCTGATGCGACCCAGTGGTTCCCCCAGAGGACGTGCTGCATACGATGCTCGCAAGAAACCAAGCTGGGTCCCTGATGAGCTCTTCAAGAGTCCCACAGCCAAGTACTCCAATGGTCGATACAAGATGAGCAGGCGAGTTGCTGAGGACAACCTGCAGGATCTGGTGGCCGTGTTCTACCAGACGTTTCCAACGATCTACGACGAGGTAAGAGTTGCAGTTGAGAGGAATGGGCAGCAGATGCCAGCTCGGTATCAGGTACAGGTAGGTCCACCTCCAGAGTCCCCAGGTGAAGAAACTCGACCCCCACCTGCAAACCAGACACGACCTGGACGACGACCAGTACGACCACGACCTCCTTGTGTTAGGTCCCATGCAGATGATCGATACCGTACATGTCGGGGGGAAATTCCAGACAGGCATAAGTGTGGCCCCATACAACAACGCCTAGCAGAGCTTGCAGCCTTACAGGCTGTTGTGGTAGAACCAAACGAGCAGGTTGACCCGGTGGGCCATGTTTTGCAGTCAGCACCAGATCCTGCTGAACAGGAGGACCGTGACAGGTCCCGCAGGGGTGATCGGGAACGCTCTCGCTCATCATCTCCCCTCTCTTCCTCGGATGAGCAGGGTCGAGATGGTGGGCGTGAACGCTCACGATCTCCCTTGGGGTACCTTTCATCCTCGTCCGATTCAGAGTTGACCATGGTTACCTCTCTTTCGTCACGGTCGCTCCTGTTCTCGCCAAGCTCTCCATCTTCATCAGAGCAAAGTGACCGTGATCGGTCCTTTCGGGGTGATCGTGAACGTTCATGCTCATCATCTTCCCGGTCTTCTGTTGATTGCTCTCAGCGGCAACCATCAGAGGACCGAAGTGATGATGAACGTGAACGCTCACGATCCCCTGTGTCTCCTTTGATTGCTAACCCTACGTGGGTTACCAATCGACGGAGACGTGCACTGTCTCCCTCGTCTGATAACCCCTCGTGGGTTACCAAGCGACGGAGACGGGCACCATCTTCCTCTTCTGATAGCTCGTCAGAGGTTACCAATGGAGAGAGATGTGCACAGTCTCCGTCAACTGATAACCCCTCGTGGGTTACCAGTCGACGTAGACGTGTACCATCTCCCTCCACTGATAACCTCTCGGAGGTTACCAATCAAGGGAGATGTGCACAGTCTCCATCAACTGATAACCCCTCGTGGGTTACCAGTCGACGTAGACGTGCACCATCTCCCTTGAATGGTAACCCCCCACGGGCTACCAGTCCAGAAAGATGTTTTGCTGTCTTGGGTACTCGTCTTCGGGTGCCGCCACTTGCATCTGTTTTTCCCACGCATGAGAGGAGATCTGTTGGGATTCCACCATCAGGCAGGCATAGGCCAGGTGGTGAAATCTCAACAGGTGTGCCTCCATCTGTGGGGAGGACAGATGCACTGGCGGGAAGAGGAGTGCCCACGGCATCCCGGGCTACTGGAGGGCGACCAGGCTCTCCACGTCCTGGCAGGCTCTCCATGGCCCGGCTGTTCACTCCTAGAGTGAACAGCAGAGTCACCAGTTTTAAATAGAGTGTTTCATGTTAATCTTTGTAGTCTTATAAAGTTACTGCTGCAATATTTACAGTTGTTGCAATTCTTAGATCCACACATAATAGATTATTCTGCTGCCAGCAGAAATTTGTTTCTTCTTTCCCAAAACTGTGAACACTTTTATTAGTGGAAAGTTTATTTGATATTCAACAGTTTTAGGGACACATGACAACATGCACATAGGCACCTAAATTCCTTTGATTTAGGATATAGATACAGTTTCTTGCAATGTTGGAGCTCCCAATTCGGCAGTGTTGCTGTGTTTTATCATTAAATTCTTCTCGCAAACCAAGTTATGTATTATCCTCAAAACTGGGAGAATATATAGTTTGATTCAATTTCTACCAATGTACATTTAGTGGCACCACTGTAATTCAGGCCTGAGAATCTTCCTCTTTTCAGAGGAAATCCTCTTTTTGGTGAGTGTATTTTGAAAAGTAAATCCAGAATGGTATGAAATGTGCAAATTTGCAAAGATCTGCAATCAAAAGTTGTGATGGGGGTCATTTCCTCTCTTTTTACAAGTCTCCGTTTTCATCCCATGATTGACAAGAATCCATGGTCAATATTGGAATACTAGAGTACATGCATGTTTATGATTTTTTTTCCAAACCTGTTTCCTATATCAACTCAACTCGGCCTGGGACTTATTTTGTATTGAATTTATCTAGCCGAACATGGGCTGTTCACAGCAAAGCCCTCTTGTCAAGGTATTTTCTGGTATTCCTGGCAGCATTTCAACTACTGGTGACTCTGGATGCCGGACAGTTGGCACATGTACAGGACATGTGTCACAGATGTTGCATTCAGTATACATGTATTAACTATGTTTACCAACCATTGGATCTGGGGGCTCCAGGGCAGCATATGTACTTTGTGAAAACCAAAGTTTGTGCTGATTGCACATATACATGGAAAAGGAACATAAGTACTTTGTACTTAATTTTTTGTCTTGCCTTTGAATTAAAAAAAGGGAGCTGGGGATTGTGTGCCCACTGCCATCCACAGCATTGTCATTCTATGGATCCTGAAATTTGCTTGGCAAAGGTTCTGATGTCACCACTGGTCACGTGACATCAGAAGGACAAAGTTACAGACGTGGACTTTTTATTTCACTGCTGTTGAAGGGTTAGTTGCAGACTTTCCAAATTTGTACTACATGTGGCTCCATCTGATTTTTTAAATGTTAATCTTATGCCAATATGACTTTCTATTGTCATGATAGTGTAATTGGCACTCTGTAGCATTTTGATGAATTTAAGTCATGTTGTTACTTAAATTCGACACATTTTGACAATTGAAATACTTTGCAAGACCAGTAATCTACATGTATAACAATAACTTGACTTGGGATACTCATCAGCAGCAGTAGAAATGACCATACTTTTTGTGGACGCAGTTTGATATAGAAGACACAACTGTTGTGGTACTGATCTAGCGGGAACAACGTGACTGGTTAATTACATTTCAGTGACGTCAGTCCATGACTGTAATAGTGGTAAGTGCCTATAGATGGCACACCAGGCTGGAGTACCATGCATACACATTCTATAACATCTCCCCTTTCCAAAAAAACATGAAAAAACTATGCCTATCTAATGGAGATAATAATGAGAAACGAGAAGCGCATTGTCCTTCTTCACTTGGTAAACAAAGCGATAAGCATATGGTTATATATATGAAAGTCAGTACACAATAATAGTGTCCATGTATTAATGCAGTGTATAAAATATAGTTTGACAAGCATCCGAGTGATGTGTCATATCTTAAGTCTTAACACTAGAAGGTTATATATATAGTAAAGATTATATAGGTCTTATATTGTCTTGAGTGTACAAGTATTGTTTTAATAAGCACCAAGACATTAGCACCACCAATGTTCATTGTGGGTCAATATAATTATGACTACACTATAAAGTCAGTCTCTGAGGAGCTTTTCTGGCCCGTGGGGGGTTGCGACGCACCTGCACAGCAGGGGTTTGAACAGTCTCTGGTGGTACCACTGTGTTATTGGGAGTATCAACAGGGTCATTGGGTGTACACAGTGCATCGTATTCATATCTGAATTGTCCCAAGTGTCACCAATGGCCTCACGGATGGGAGACTCTTGTGTACGACGTTTTAACCACACTTTCCACTTTCCCATTCGACTGACCGTAACCTGGAGAGGAGGTGATGTGTTGAAACTCGTATTCCTGAGCGAAAGTGGCAAATTCTGCTGAATTGAATGGCGGCCCATTATCACTGACACAAATGTCATATCTGCATGGCCATGTGAGCTTTGAGTTTGGTGATAACTGCCATGTTGCATCGCCAATACTACACAAGTCAGTGTCTATTTTGGCCCAAGGCCTGTCTGGCATGTTATGAGGGATCAATGTCTCCCTCTGCTGGGCATTAGCCATACTGCAGCAAACATCACATTTACTAATGAAATCTTTGATTTGCGATGTCATACCTGGCCAACACACAGCTTCACGTGCTCTGGCTAAACAGTCCACTACACCCAGATAGGTGTAATGTATACGTTGTAAAATGTCTTGTCGTATTCCTGTAGGCACGATACAACGTGAGCCGCGAAAGATTATTCCATCCTGTATTGCCAGTTCACTTTGCACATTATAGTATGGCATGGCCACTTGTGGCACCTGTAGTTTGTCTGGCCACCCATGTAGTATCAGTGATTTCAAAGTTTGCAACCCAGGATCTGCGTTTGTAGCAGTTTGAATTTTTTGTAGAGTTGCTTCTGAGACGGGCAGATAATCCATCATATTAATGTCTTCCAATGTTTGTTCAAAAATGATCTTTGATCAATCATGTGTACAGTTTCCTGATCATCGGAAAAGCTGGTATCTTGCAGATAGGCTCGTGAAAGGGTATCCGCTATATACATGTGTTGATTGCGAACGTACACAAGTTCAACAGCGTATTGTTGTAATTTGAGCAACATGCGCTGAAGGCGCTTCGGTGCTGATGCCAATGGCTTTTTGTAGATGGTCAAGAGAGGTAGATGGCCCGCTTGTACTGTTACTTTCCGTCCAAAAGTGTACTGATGATGCGTACTTCTCCAAACTGTATACAATGGCCAATAGTTCTTTTTCAATCTGAGCGTAATTGCGTTCACTGGTAGACAAAGCACGACTGGCATAAGCTATTGGCTGACCATTTTGTAGTAGAGAACTGCCTAAGCCTGTCTCGGAACTATCACACTGCAGTGTTGTTTCATCACTTGAATTGTAGAATTTAAGTACAGGTGTTTGCGAGACAGCCGTCTTTATTTTCTGGAACGCTGCCTCATGGTCGACAGTCCAGCGCCACACAGCATCTTGGTGCGTCAACTGTCGTAAGGGTTCACTCAGGTCTGACAGACCTTTCACAAACTTGCTGAGGTGCGTCACCGTGCCTATAAGGCGTTGTACACCTTTCACATCTTTAGGTGCTGGCATTTCGATGATTGCTTTGACCTTGTCTGGATCGGATTTGAGACCATCCTGAGACAAGATGTGACCAATGTATGAGAGGTTTTTCACTTTCAACTGAAGTTTCTCTCTTAAGCTTTATGCCCCGCTGACGACATCTCGCTAGCAATTGTATAAGGTTGTCATCGTGATCGCGAAGGGCATCTGTTCCTGTATCTCCGACAAATCAAAATATCATTGGTGACTGAGGCTACACCTTTCAGACCACTCAATGCTTCCGACAGTAAGCGCTGGAATTCTTCCGGTGCTGTGGATATGCCTTGTGGCAGTCGTAGCCAGCGGTACTTGCCCCATTCAGTCTCAAAGGTTGTAAGATCTGATGATTCATCATCCAACTGTACATTCCAAAACCCATTTTTCACATCACACACTGAAAATGCTTTTGCATTGCTTAGTTGGGGCAGCAAATCTTCCAATACCGGCATCGGGTAATGATTGCGCTTGAGTGCTGTGTTAAGTGGTTTAGGGTCGATGCACATGCAAATTTTACCATTTGGTTTTTTGCGTACAAGAAGACTGGAAATCCAATCAGTAGGTTTTTCGACACGACTGATGATATTAAGTGATTCCAACCTGTCTAGTTCTTGCTTGGTAGCCTCTTTGACGGCAAGTGGCAGTCTACGCAAGGGCATTTTGACTGGTTTCACTGACGGATCTGTTTCAAGATGTAATTTAACTCCTTTGATACATCTTTCACCTTCAAATACATCAGCGTAGTCTTGGAGCATATCATATTTCGTCAACACTGAAGATATGTCACACACATTGGATGCATTTGGTGACTCTACAGTTGGTGACTCCGAGTTTTGTAAACTTCTAGAGCCTCTGGGCCTATACATGTGATAAAGGTGGCGATCCTGTACCTTTGCTTTTTCCTTGTTGCCTCACCGTCAGGCTTTGATGCATCAATATCATCCAGTCCTGTTACAACTTCATAACTTTCCCACACCTGTTTCCAGGCTTTCCAATTTTGGGCCAAGTTGCCTTTGAGTGATAGCTTTGGTGGTAAAGGGACGTTGCTTTGTAACCCTGACATGATTTACGTGGCTTATTGGAGGGGATCACTGTAACTTGATACGTACAGTACTCTGTACTGAGACACGCTGGGAGGGCGATATTATGTGTCTGTGTCAATCCCTCACCGTTCGGCTGCACTGTTCACCATCAATTTGAGTGTCTCTCATCGGAAGATGTGTTTCAGTGATGGCACAACTCCAATTTGTAGCATCTGGCCACTTCTGACACCATGTTTGTGGACGCAGTTTGATATAGAAGACACAACTGTTGTGGTGCTGATCTAGCGGGAACAACGTGACTGGTTTATTACATTTCAGTGACGTCAGTCCATGACTGTAATAGTGGTAAGTGCCTATAGATGGCACACTAGGCTGGAATACCATGCATACACATTCTATAACACATTCTGAAGCAACTTGTGACACATATTTTGAGAGTAACTGGCAACTTTGAATGTGGCATAGGAATTTTAATTACATTAAGTTTGTTGGTTTGGGATCTGATGCATTTTGCCTGGAAATGAGTATCTTGGTGACCCTCACTTAATGTTCCTGAACCAGTCTTGTATACGTTACCTAAATATATTGCATTGAATTTTAACTTCTTTGTACAGAGGTAACAGCCACAGACTGGACCATTCCATAAGCGTATGGCTGCCATGAACTCATCTTTCATGTCCCAGGCTTTTGTTTTCCTCAGTAGGTCATGCCACAATTTAATCATAATTAATGCTGAATTTTTGTGAACATCCTTGGGCTACAAGTTGTGCTTTGTATCTTTCAATTAAACTGTTAGCACACTTTGTTTTGAACACATACCCACTAGCTTCCAACTGCTTTACTGCCCTTGGGTAGTTTTAGAAGCTCATAGACATTGTTTTCCATTAATGACTTCATCTCCTTGTCCATATATGGCAGCACTCCATTCTGCCTCATTTCAACCTGACAATGCTTCGTTAACAGTTATTGGGTCACTCAGTTCATCATTTGGCCAATTTGTTACCTACTCTCCTTAGAAATTTGGAGGGTGTGTCTTTCCCTGTGACCTTCATTAAGACCAGCTCTGGTTCATCAACAGTTTTCTTCTCATCACTCCCAACACACCAACTGGAAGTATCCCTTGTTTACTTCTGTATTTGGCACACCCTGTGGCATACCCTGCTTTAATTTGCTAAAGATGACATCTCTACTGCAGAAAACTTTCTCTCACTGCATATCAAAGCAAAATTGTCTAAACCCTTTTGTCTCAGTGCTGTAGCCCAGGAGAATACACTGTCTTAGTCTTTGAATCTAATCTCTGTCTCTTATCTTTGTTAATGTGACTATATGCAAGACAACCAAACACTCGTAGATTCTCAAGATTTGCCTCCTGATTTCTCCGTGCCTCATAAGTTGTTATGTCAGGAACTGCCTTGGTTGGACTGTGATCACAGACATACACTGCTGTTGACAGTGTCTCGGCCCAGAATTTCTGTGGTAGATTTGCATCTGCCATCATTGATCGCATTGTTTCTGCTAGAGTTCTATTTGTTCTCTCTGACACTCCATCTTGCGGTGTTTTTGGATCTGTCAACTCATGCTGATTACCTTCAGCTTCTAAATAACTAGTAAACTCTGCTGATGTATACTCACCTCCATTGTCAGTGATAGGTGCCTTCAATTTGTGCCCTGTTGCATTTCTACTAATGCTTTCCACTCCAGACAATACTGAAACACTTGGTCCTTGGTCCAGTACATAAACCCACAGGCAGCGGGTCTTGTCATCAATGAATGTCAGAATATGTACTCAGCTCCAATTAATGACTTTTCATTCTTTTTTCCATATACATCACTGTTTACTAATCCAAGCAGTTCCCCAGCTCTCTTAGCATAATCTGTTGGAAACAGATTTTGATGCTGTTTGCCTTCAACACATAGTGCACAGAAGTTCAGTTTGTTTTGTGGAGTCATAGTCAAAACCAGTCACTAATCATTTGTTATCCAGTTTTCCTAGTCTCTGTTTTCTCAGGTGACCAAAATGACCATGCCAGACATCCTCCTTGATGACTGAACCTTGGCTGTTAGTTGCAACACATGTCTTTTGTTGATTAACACTTTTACAATCCAGGCAGTACAGACTTGCTCATCTCATTGCCATGGCAATAATATGTTGCTCTGCAGCTAAAATAGAACAGCCAGTTTTGCTGAACTCTGTAGTTTTCCCAGCTTGTGTTGCCTTTGATACATTAAACAAGTTACAAGACAGCTTGGGCACATACAACACATCATGTAACTTGTACCTTTTGAGGTCTGAGTTTGGCAACCTCATACATGCATATATTCAACAGGATAACTCCAGATGCCATTGCCTGTTAACCACATTGCCATCTCCCAGTTTAACTTCCAGTAGTTGGTCCAGATTATTAACAGTTCAAGAAATGACTTGCTAACATTGTACATATGAGAAGACCAGGCAAGTGTTGATAAGAACAGATACACAGTGTGCCAAATAAGCCTGACGTGAAAAAAAAAACAAAAACAAAAAAACATTGTACATATGACGTACATGTTGCACCTGAATCTACAATCCAGCTGTTCAGATGGCTGGTTGCATTAGAGACAATGCATGCCTGACCATTGGTCCTGCACACTCACTATCTGAATTATTGTGGTCCTTTCCCTTGTATTCTGCTGTTTTTGCCTTTTTCTCCATCTGATTGAAGTCATGCTCATTATTCGAGAGCTCTGTACAGTTAATTTTAACATGCCCAATCTTTCCACAGTGATGGCATCTAAAAGAGCCTTTTTGTTTCTTTTGAGTTTGGCTGTCATGGCTGATTCACTGGTAGTATCTGCTTGTGCTCATTCTTTTCATTTCAGCTCTTCATACCTTTCAGTCATTATTTCCGTCCTTGGTACCTCCACATTTGCTTCTAGTGCTGTTACCAATGTGTTGTAGGAATATGGCAAGCTTGCCAGCAATGTGACTACTTGATCTTCCTCCTGTGTTGGTGCCCCAATGACTAACAGTTCTTAAAAGATCTCAGTCATGTGCTTTATGTGTTCCTTAAGGGGATTTACAACTTTATGTTTCAGCACATTCCACCTCTGCCACAATGATGATGATAATAGCGTATGGGCCCAAGTTTCCCTTTTAAAATGATGTGCTAACTTCTTCTATACCACTACTGGGTCCACGGTATCCCCCCACAGATACAGCAGCGATGGTTTTATTGTCAGAACAATGGCAGCCGTTGCCTTGTCTTTCCTACCTCTGAATTTTGCTTCACCAGCTGCTACAGTAGGAGCCTCCTCAGTTTCGTTGACTATTGATCACAAACATATCTTTCATCAGGGCCATCCTGCACAGCACCTTTCTCGTATATGTAGCATAATTTGACCCATGCAATGGTACAATTAGCACAGTATTAGCTTCAGTTGTCATGCCCATTGTATGGTTTCATATGCACAGTCCAAAACCACTTCCTTCAAGTTCAAACAGAACAACTCAACAAATTCTCCAGGAAAATGTACTTAACATGTTATATTTTAGAATACAGGAGTACTATTTTTTCTCTAATGTTAGGACATACATTTACATTTTTTGAAAATATGCATAGCCCTCCCCACTTCCTCCCCCTTCCACTTGTATCTAATGGTTGGTATTTGAATGTGCATCTTTTTCAGATGAATTTACTTGTGAGAGAGCTTGGTTGAGGCAGGCTAGGTGATACATAGCTGATCTTATAGGATTTATGTAGCTGAACTTATAGGATGGGTTAAAGTACTGTTATTTTTACATCATGTATTAAGTCTGTCAACTGGTCATTATGAATAAGTGGTTGTGCAATGAAATAATTATTGCTTACTTTGACCAAAGATCAATGACATCTAATATCCTGATAGTCATTTGTTCAGTACAATATTATTTGACATTTTAAGCTCAGTTGACTCCTTAGTCAGCTGAGCTGGTAGATGGGCAGCAATCTGTCCTATGTGTCCTTCTGTTGTACATCCACAATGTCATTGTGACTTTTGACAGATTGCCAGCCACATCAACAGGAGTGTGTATTTCTCTGTTGCTTTGTTCATTCTTTCTATTATCGTGAACTACTGCAGACTCATGTACATGAACAAAATCATATGAAGTTATCAGCACATCTATTTAAGTATAAGATACACTATTAGCATTGCAAACTTGCAGCATAATGCATGTCAGCAATGAATTTTGAGTCTTACTTAACTGAATGAAGATTCAATATGCATGAGCCAGTATACCGCACACAGGTATATCTGTTGAATATGTATAAATTTGTCTCAAAGAGTCAAATTTCCTGCAACACTTCCATGCCATCATCAGCACCCAAAACCTGACAGCCAAATTCCACACTCTCCATGTCCTTTGCTGTCACTGCCTCCCTTGAAAATATATGTATTAATAATAATAATAATAATAATGATAATGATAATAATAATAATAATAATAATAATAATAATAATAATAATAATAATAATAATAATAATAATAATAACAAAACAACAACGCTGATAATAATACACAGACACAGATTTTTTAAATTTAATTTATGTTTTTAATGGTATCAAAACATGTTCAAGATATCATTTTTGAAGAAGACTATACCATCCTGGATTATACTAGGCTGTGTATCCTTGATAGCAGCTTATTGATCTCGGCTTAACATGAACAAGACAACCCACATAAGTTATTTAGAATTCAAGAACATGGAATAGTACTGAAGTAGCATATGAAACAACACACATATAGTCACTTGCTTGTTACTGTAAGAACTGTAAAATAAAGGCTGATGTATGTGATATGTATATATTTAGAGGCATACATGTATTTACAAAACCAAGTATAAATTGTGCATATGTACACACCGCCTCATTCCACATATTGTAGGTGTATGTGGCCCCTTGTTAACTGTACAAGCCAAACAACATGCACTGTTTTCATGTTGGCAAGTGTGTCCCTGCATGTGTGACCAGTGGAGAGATAACCCTTATTTTTATTTATTTTTTTTTTTTTTTGGGGGGGGGGGATTTGATCTATATTGATGATTGATAACACAGGTTCATAAATCTGAGATGTATGTAAACCAGTCTTTGTTACAGCAGCTGTGTGGTGGGCTGGGTGTTCTGCAAACATCAGAAGCTTTTTGGTTTTTTGTTTTTTGTTTTTTTTGTAACTTTTGTGGTCTTAAAGCTTGGAGCTTAACGCTCCATCATCAGACTGGGGTTGCCTGGGGGGCAAACCTCTTGTCATCCAAAGGGTTACTGCAGCAAGAGGATGGCAAATGGGGATCCTTGTCTTATGTGTATGTATGTTTACTAAATTATTTGCTGACGTCACCACTGGTGGCAGCACCAGTCAAATCCAAGCCGTAGGTGTGGCATCTGCCAACTGCATTCCACATTGTGCTCAAGTTACACACATACAAGTTTCTGGGATCCTTGTCTTATGTTCTGAGACAAAATACTCCATTTGTGTACTGCCAGTCTGGGATAACAGTGTGCAAATCCCAATAAGTTCTTTATTGGCAGAATTGCCACCAGATGGCTCTAGTGGCTACTCGCAAAAGAGCATCTTACTCTGCAACACTATGGACTTTGGATAAAGCACCCACCACCCCACCCCCCCCACCAAAAAAAAGGGTGGGTGGGTGGGGTGGGGGTCATGTAACTCAAAGCTGCAACGTGTGGACTGTTATATATGGCCACATGCATTGAGACCTGCCTTCAATGGTAAAGTTATGGTGGGCATGTAGGATCCTAACCTTGAGTCCCATAGGCATGATATTGGCTGGCAAAATGTCTTGCATGTAAACAACATTTTTAAAGTCTCACTTTCTTGTGCCATGGGGTGGTATGATGTCTGTGTGTTCTTTTGGTTTTGTTTGCTTTTGTTTTTGTTTTCAGTTACACTTGATGTGTCTGTATTGCATGGATTTGTTTCTGTTAGCCTGTGATGGGTTTCTGTTGTGGATGGAGGGATATGCATGATTTTACCAGTTAATCATTGAGGTTGGTTGGTCAGCTGTAAGCCAAAATAAACTTAGTCTTTCAGACTGGACCCTGTGAAAGCTTCAAATGCATGTGTCTCAGTTGTCTTTTATTGTTTTCTTTAATGTTTGTATTGTTGGAACGTTGGGTGATGCCTGGGGATCAAGAACAGTTTGCTTTGTTGTAGTTCAATGTCTGTATGTTTTTGCAGCTGTCTTGCAGAGGTACATGCCCAGCTAGAGTAACATTTTCTTTACTGACTTGGAAAGATGGAATCTTGCAGCATATATTATTGGAAATCTTGCATGTAAAGGAGTTTTTGAAGTCTTAGTTTCTTGTGCCACTGGATGGTGTGTTGGCTGTGTGTTTTTTGTTTGTTTTTGTTATAAGCTACACCTGGTGTGTGTTGTTTTGGGAGAGTATCCACCATATCTGATATTGCATGGATTTGTTTCTCTTACCCTGTGATTGGTATCTGTTGAGTCTGGAGGGATAGCTGATGCATGATTCCACCAGTAAATTCTTGAAGTTGGTTGGTCAGCTGTAAGCCAAAATAAACTTATCGTTCAGAATGGGAACTTGTGAAAGCTTCTAATGCATGTGTCTCACTTGTCCTTTATTGTTTTCTTTAATGTGTGTATTGTTGGAACGTTGGATGATACCTCGGGATCAAGAACAGTTTGTTTCAGTTCATTCTCTCTGTTTTTATGGCTCTGTCTTGCAGAGGTACATGCCTAGCTACAGTAACATTTTCTTTACTGACTTGGAAAGATTGCATCTTGGAGCATATGTTATTGGAAATCTTGCATGTAAAGGAAATTTTTGAAGTCTTAGTTTCTTGTGCCACTGGATGGTATGTTGGCTGTGTGTGTTTTTTGTTTGTTTTTGTTATAAGCTACACCTGGTGTGTATCAGACGGGACCTTATGAAAGCTTCAAATGCCTGTGTCTCAGTTGTCTTTTATTGTTTTCTTTAATGTGTGTATTGTTGGAATATTGGGTGATGCCTCGGGATCAAGAACAGTTTGCTTTGTTGTAGTTCAATGTCGGTATGTTTTTGCAGCTGTCTTGCAGAGGTACATGCCCAGCTAGAGTAACATTTTTTTTACTGACTTGGAAAGATTGCATCTTGGAGCATATGTTATTGGAAATCTTGCATGTAAAGGAAATTTTTGAAGTCTTAGTTTCTTGTGCCACTGGATGGTATGTTGGCTGTGTGTGTTTTTTGTTTGTTTTTGTTATAAGCTACACCTGGTGTGTATCAGACGGGACCTTATGAAAGCTTCAAATGCCTGTGTCTCAGTTGTCTTTTATTGTTTTCTTTAATGTGTGTATTGTTGGAACGTTGGATGATGCCTCGGGATCAAGAACAGTTTGCTTTGTTGTAGTTCAATGTCTGTATGTTTTTGCAGCTGTCTTGCAGAGGTACATGCCCAGCTAGAGTAACATTTTTTTACTGACTTGGAAAGATTGCATCTCGCAGCATATATTGTTGGAAATCTTGCATCTAAAGGAAATTTTTGAAGTCTTAGTTGCTTGTGCCACTGGATGGTATGTTGGCTGTGTGTGTTTTTTGTTTGTTTTTGTTATAAGCTACACCTGGTGTGTATCAGACGGGACCTTATGAAAGCTTCAAATGCCTGTGTCTCAGTTGTCTTTTATTGTTTTCTTTAATGTGTGTATTGTTGGAATATTGGGTGATGCCTCGGGATCAAGAGCAGTTTGCTTTGTTGTAGTTCAATGTCTGTATGTTTTTGCAGCTGTCTTGCAGAGGTACATGCCCAGCTAGAGTAACATTTTTTTACTGACTTGGAAAGATTGCATCTCGCAGCATATATTGTTGGAAATCTTGCATCTAAAGGAAATTTTTGAAGTCTTAGTTGCTTGTGCCACTGGATGGTATGTTGGCTGTGTGTGTTTTTTGTTTGTTTTTGTTATAAGCTACACCTGGTGTGTATCAGACGGGACCTTATGAAAGCTTCAAATGCCTGTGTCTCAGTTGTCTTTTATTGTTTTCTTTAATGTGTGTATTGTTGGAATATTGGGTGATGCCTCGGGATCAAGAGCAGTTTGCTTTGTTGTAGTTCAATGTCTGTATGTTTTTGCAGCTGTCTTGCAGAGGTACATGCCCAGCTAGAGTAACATTTTCTTTACTGACTTGGAAAGATTGCATCTTGGAGCATACGTTATTGGAAATCTTGCATGTAAAGGAAATTTTTGAAGTCTTAGTTTCTTGTGCCACTGGATGGTATGTTGGCTGTGTGTGTTTTTTGTTTGTTTTTGTTATAAGCTACACCTGGTGTGTATCAGACGGGACCTTATGAAAGCTTCAAATGCATTTGTCTCGGTTGTCTTTTATTGTTTTTTTTAATGTGTGTATTGTTGGAATATTGGGTGATACCTCGAGATCAAGAACAGTTTGCTTTGTTGTAGTTCAATGTCGGTATGTTTTTGCAGCTGTCTTGCAGAGATACATGCCTAGTTAGAGTAACATTTTTTTACTGACTTGGAAAGATTGCATCTCGCAGCATATATTGTTGAAAATCTTGCATGTAAAGGAAATTTTTGAAGTCTTAGTTTCTTGTGCCTCTGGATGGTATGTTGGCTGTGTGTTTTTTTGTTTGTTTGTTTGCTTTTGTTATAAGCTACACCTGGTGTGTGTTGTTTTGGGAGAGTATCCACCATATCTGATATTGCATGGATTTGTTTCTCTTACCCTGTGATTGGTATCTGTTGAGTCTGGAGGGATAGCTGATGCATGATTATACCACTAAATTCTTGAAGTTGGTTGGTCAGCTGTAAGCCAAAATAAACTTATCGTTCAGAATGGGAACTTGTGAAAGCTTCTTATGCATGTGTCTCACTTGTCCTTTATTGTTTTCTTTAATGTGTGTATTGTTGGAACTTTGGGTGATACCTCGGGATCAAGAACAGTTTGTTTCAGTTCATTCTCTCTGTTTTTATGGCTCTGTCTTGCAGAGATACATGTCCAGCTAGAGTAACATTTTCTCTACTAACTTGGAGGGATAGCATCTCACAGCATGTATTAATGAAAATTTTACATGTAAATGGAATTTTTGAAGTCTTAGTTTCTTGTGCAGATTCTTGTTACCAATGTAAGTTTACCAAAAGGTCCTGTTGTTTAACATGCAGCATTTTGGGTGTGCAGATCTGAAATGCAGACACAGCTTTACATGTATGTATGTGTATCTGTGGGTTTGCTCTACAGAGACGTGTACAGTTTTAATTATTATTGTTGTCAAGTTGAACAAGTGTGTCAAAGTATGGAAATTTGATATGAAGAAATGTGATTGTGAATTTATTTGTATCATGGCAAGAATTTAAGGGATCAAGTGATAAAATTATGGAGTTTCTGTTTCCCCATAAGTCCAACTGCAAGTTAAAAACATCATTAATAAATTGAGACCAAACCTGAGGTTTCAGTGAGGAAGAGAGGAGATGATTTTCCTCAGTCATGAACAGAATAACATAAGATGCCCTGGTCAAGGCATGGTTGTACCATGTACTAACCGATGAATGAATATCACCATTGAATTAAAACTTGTTGTGGTAGAGTACTCAAGCCCCAAAAGACTCAAGATATCATGTATGGCTACATGGTTTCTGTTGAATGCAGTCTCTGTTGTTGTGCAACAGTGTCTGTTACAAGCTGACTGACAACGTTGAGGCCACTGTGTTGAGAGCGCTTTATTTTATTAACATTAGTCTGCAGTAGTGTACAACATGTAAGACAAGACCAGTTGATAACTATTGAAACATTCAATGTCAATATTGAACACACAATCCATATTGCCCCCTTCACTAAGCTTGTTGTGTGCTCATCCCCTTTCCTCTCAAGTAAAAAGGATCATAAAGCTTGGAAGCTTTGACTGATGTCCATTGTTCATGCACGGACCTGTTATGTAATAGGTCAGTGATCATTAATGTCTGTACATTTAATATTAAGATTATATGGAAGGATGTTTAATAAATGAGTGACTACATATTTTATGTGTAGACTAGGCAAGTGTAAAGGTGACTGGTGGAGCCTGTCAACCTGGAACACTGCTCTGTGATTGCCAGACCGGTTTCATCAATACTTGACTCGTCAGTGGCTATGGTCTAAATGAACGGATTGTGGCATTGGGGAACGTGCCCCGTGGGCCCTGGTCTTAGTAACGAGGGTTACGTAAGAGATTTGACGTAAACAAATTTTGACGTCAGTTGTTTACCAACTGTCAAGGATGACCGTCGGTTTGTGTGTATGGGCACGTGCTAGGCACCGCGGGTTTACAAAATGTGCCACGGTTGCTATGGAGACAAGGGTGTCTCCATATATCTGGGCTCCATGAAGAGAAATTCATGGAGGTAAGCCTATAAGTGGCCTAAAATACTTCACAAGTGCACATTAATACTGGTGACAAGTAATTTGTGGACCAGAATAGGGTGCACATAATACTGGTGACATTGAATGTGTGGACCAGTAAATATTAGGATTAATTGTCCCAATAAAATTTTACAATCCGTTGCACCCAGAATAGAACTTGTTCTGGGTTGTGTTCAGGTTGACAGTGTCATGGGCAAGTGAGCACAAGAACTGAAAATTTTTAGCATAAGACTGAGCAAGTGTGCTCACTTTCCCATGACATTCAGACCGAACGGTTCCATGGTACAGAGTTGATGGATCCAAAAGTATTCCTTTTCCAATCGCAGAGTCTCTGTCTTTTTGAGCTCTGGTGGGGTCGGGATGTAAGAAAGAATCTGGACCTTGATATTCAAGGTATCATGGTCTTGTTGGGTAAAGTGTCTGCCCACTGGTTGATTCGCATCCCGTTTATTGATGGAATAGAAGTGTTCTCTCAGTCTATTCATGAGCGGTCTATAAGTCTGACCGACATATTGTTTGTGACAGATGCCACAAGTCAATAAATAGACCAGATTATTGTGTCTGCAGGAGCCTCCTTTTGGTGTACTGTATGTACGTCCAGTGGTTGTACTCCTGACTTGACCCAAGATGTCCAACTTTGCGCAGTATCTGCAGTTGGCTTTGTCACAGGGGTTTTGGTCTGTAACCCCTGCAATATGAGCAGGTTGCTGTGAGAGTGGATACTTTAGTCTAGATTTGACTAATGTATCTTTGAGATTCTTGGCTCTCCTGAATCCCATGATCACTTGTTTGTTGCCTAGGAGTGGGGCATATTTGGAGGCTTGTATAGTGCCCCAATTGTTTGAAATAATGTCCTTGATTGGAGGTAATGCTGGATTGTACCTTGTAATCAGGAATAGTTTGTCCTGATTATTCACACTTTGCTGTGGTTCTCGTCTGTGCAGTAGCATGGGGGCTCTCTCTAGAGCTCTCACCCTTGCTAAGGCATCCTTGAGAAGCGAATCAGGGTATCCTCTTAGAGCATAGTATGTCAGGATCTTTTCTGCATTTTCCTCAAAATCAGCTGGTTGGGTGCATATGCGTTTTACCCTATGAAGTTGGCCGAATGGACCAGCTGTTTTGCTATGTTTTGGGTGTGCAGAACGGAAGTGCAGATAGGTGTGGGTATCTGTCTTTTTCGTATACAGTGTAGTATACAGCTTCCTGTTCGAGTCTAGTCTCACAAGAGTATCTAGGAAACTTACTTCCTTGTCACTGTATGTGGCAGAGAATTTGATGGTGGGATGACTGGAATTTAAATGTGCCATAAATTCCTGCAAATGATCTTCTCCATAATGCCATATGCAGAAGATATCGTCTATGAACCTCCACCATGTTGTAGGTTTGAGAGCATGTTTGGACAGCATGTCTTCCTCCAAATCAGCCATGAAGAGGTTAGCATATGAAGGTGCTACTTTTGTCCCTGTGGCTGTCTAACTTATTTGGAGGAAATGTTCACCATTAAATTTGAAATCATTGTAATAAAGAACCAGTCTGAGTAGTGAGATTATCTCACTAACTGCTGGTTTCTCCTCAGCGGATCTGTTGTGCAGTAGCTTCCTTGCTATGCATCGTAAACCCTCAGCTATGGGTATGTTGGTGTACAGTGAGCTAACATCAAGGGTAACCAGCAGGGTATTTGCTGGTTGTGGGGGCAAAGATTCTATCTTGGTGACAAAATCATTTGTATCCTTGATGTAGCTAGGAATACTTGACACCATGGGTCTTAAGAAGAAATCAACCAAGCCCGATATCCTTTCCGTTGGGCAGTCATTTGCACTTAAGATGGGTCTGCCAGGGGGTGGGTATACCCCTTTGTGGATCTTTGGTAGAATGTAGAAACATGGAACTCGTGGTTCTGCTATATACAGATATTTGTATGTATCTGTTGATATAGACTGCTTGTCAACAAGTTCCTGGAGGAGGGTTCTCACCTTCTCATTGTGTTGATTTGTGAGGTTGCATGGAATAGCTTTATAGTGATCAGTGTTTGACAATAATTTCTTGGCTTCAGTTATGTAGTCAGAAGTATTCATGATCACAATAGCTGAGCCCTTGTCTGCCTGTTTGATCACTATATCAGGGCTGTGTTGTAATTCTTTCAGGCCCCTTGTTTCCTCTGTAGTGAGATTGTCATTTTTCATATTTCTTCATATTTTACTGTCCTACAAAAAGCCTCCAAGTTGGGATGTCCCAACTGTAGTTCACTTGGTGTGAAGTTACTGGAAGGTTTGAAGGACTTATGGTGAAACGGGTTTGAGTTCCCTTCACTAGCTGTGTTGTCAACTGGATTTTGACTTCGTGTTTCATTGGGTTCTGAATCAGGGTTTGGAACAGTGTTTTTGTCAAAGAACACTCTTAAGTTTCATTGATCTAAAAAAACTCTCCAGATCTTTACTGATCTCCCCCATGTTAGGTTCCCTAGGGGTAGGACAAAAGGATAAACCTTTACTTAAAA
This sequence comes from Hermodice carunculata, assembly GCA_964020975.1. NCBI lineage: Eukaryota > Metazoa > Annelida > Polychaeta > Eunicida > Amphinomidae > Hermodice > Hermodice carunculata. Next base: position 86,149,518 of record OZ026627.1, on the reverse strand, counting down.
CACTTTTCTGAGCTTCAGAGAAGGTTTGATTGGAGAGATTGACCACTAAATTGTCAGGGATAAGTAGTTGCAAATTATCCTCTGGTGTGTTGTTTGACTGGTTTATGTTCAAACAAGGTGTGTGAATGTATTCAAAGTCTACAGTGTTGTGAGATTTGAATGAAAGGACTTCACTTACCTGGCTATCAATGGTCAGGTAAGTCGGTTGGCTGGGTTCATCAGAATCCCTGCTTGTTAATCCATAGGAGGTGAGCTGCTCCTGATTAATTTTCTCAGTGTCCAATAATGGTACTGTGTATTTGTCCTTTTGTATGATAAGTTCAGAAGAATTGTAATCCCCAATATGAACGTCAGAACAGTCCGAACTGAAACTTCCAACATTAACTTGAACGCATGTACAAGAGTTTGTGTTTGTTTCGTGATGGGATGCTATTATCGCCGTGGGCGATAATAGGGGCATTTCTTGCTGCCTTTCCCCCTTGGTTGATTGTTGGATTTCGTGACAATGGAGCTGAGCAGAGATGCTAAAACAACCGTCTGACTCTCGGTGAGGTTGATTCCTCCGGCTCTGGTGTGGCTGGGTGAACGTCTGTTGCGGTAAGGTGAACGGTCTTGAGGACATTGGGTAGATCGGCCCTGAGGTCGAGGTGAACGGCTTCGAGAGTAAAAAAAAAAAAAAAAGACTACATATTTTAGCACTAGGAAATTATATAGAACCAATGTTCATCATTGACTTGAACTTATATTGTCTGCCTAGTAATACAATGTTCTGTTGTATGGTCATACTTGTGCATGTATTCAAGAGAAAGGAGTAAAAAAAAAGGGAAATCTCCATAACATGTTGGTTTTTGTTAATTGTTTCTTTAGCACTGTCTTTAAACATGCTTATGTCAAAGATGCATCTTAACATGGGCAGGCATTCATGTAGACCACATTGCGCCCTGTTGATTTTGAGTGTTAATGTTACTTATCACAGTAACAAGCGGGATGTATGATATAGCTCCATCACTGATGTAACTGATTTTAGGTGCATTGGTTGCCTGGATGGTCTGCTGTGTATCTGGAGTTTGGCTTACAGCCAAGTTCGGCATATTTTTCATGCATCTATTGTCAATACTTAGTGGTTTATTCACAGCTGTGGTATTCACCTGGTCACCACTCACTGCATGTGTTTTGTTCAATTTCTGTGTATTAGTCTCATTATGTGAGTTGAACATGGTCTTGTCTCACACTAGTTGGTCCTCTTGGTATCTTGGGCTGGGGCTTTCCTGTGTCTCTTTTATGTCTTTCCTGGTTCATCCATAGACCTTATTGTCACTGGTACTGACCAAATAGGGCCTAGCTCTGCTGTCCAGTTTCGGCAATTACTGCTGGTTGCCACCCTGTGTCTTTATGTAGATGTACACACGCTCACCCTCTTTCAGCTTTGGATGGGGTACATGTTTTTACAGCTGTCCTGTCATAAGCTTGTTTTTTATTTGCTCTGTTTGTCTGCCAATGCATCATGCAGACTGATGGTGATGGGTTAGGCATGAGCTGTACTTGTGTGGTTGGTACAGTGGTTTTGGTTCTGAATGTCCCGTTAATGCTTGAGTTGCACTGCCAAGTTTGTCATGAGGCATTATGTTGCAATACTCTGACGTTGCTAATTGGATGTAGGACTTATCCATTTTACACTCTTTGATCATACGCTTTACAATCTTGACATGGCTTTCTGCAAATCCATTGCATTGTGGATACAGTGGTGATGAAGTCACATGTTTAAAGTGCTGCTGCTTTGTGAACATTTTAAACTCTTCACTTGAAAAGTGTCCCGCGTTATCCATGGATAAAGTGTCAGGTACCCCTTGTCTTACAAATTGTTTCTTCATCCATCCTATTACAGTTTGGCTTGTGATGCTTTTTGATTTCTTGAATTCTACAAATACTGAGTGATAGTCCATGAGTACGATGTAGTATTCTCCCTCCAGTTGGAATAAATCACTGGGCAGTCACTGCCATGGCCTTGTTGGAATCTCAGTGTGTACCATTTTGTGTTGCTGCTGTGGTGGACTGCATTGAAGGCAGATGGTGCATTGATCACACATGTCAGCTACCTGTCCATTCATACCTGGCCAACTAAATGAGTCGGACTCAACGTGAAGTCCTTTCTTTCCCCATACGTGGCTGTGGCCGGTGGATCTGGATTAGCATGTCCTTTCTCATTGCCTATGGTACCATCAGTCTTTTTTTTTTCTCTGAGCACAAATCCATTATATACACTCAATTCATATTGTGCTGTCCAATAAAGGTGGATTTCCTCTGCCACATGTTCGTTTGTGTGGCCAGCCCTGTGCTGTGTGATTATAAAGAGTTGTATGTGGAATCTTTGTCCATTCATTTTTTAAATTGCTGTAGTCTGATGTTGCTGATAGGTATGTGTTCTAATGTGTGAACTAGTAGGTCACTGTCACTGTTGGGTAGTACCACCTTGTCCTGTGGTGCCTGGCTCAATGAGTTGACTATTGCTAAGGTTTTAACTGGCTTTCAGATAACAATGAAATTGCATTTCTGCACTTTCAGCATAAGTTTTTGAATCCTGGTCATGCAGTGCTGCAGCTGGTGGCTTCTTGTGTATGCATTTAATTGGCTGATGGTCAGTTTTTTGGCCATATACAGTGCCGCCAAAAAGTTTTGCACCATCTCCTCTGGTGTCCTCCTCAGGTACAACTTGTACAAGGGACTCTTGCAGGGAACACTGTCAGGAAGTTTAATATTAGTCACTCAGTGTGCCTCTTGTACCTACCTGTGGCCCTCATTGGCCCTAAACTGGTTATGGTGTCAGAATTATGGTGTTGATTACAGTTTGAAAAGTGGTACCTGTAAGTGGCTCCACTGTTGACCCTCCAGAGTTTTGGAGCAAGACTTTGTGTCGGCACTGTATGTATTCATGGAAGCATTCACATCCCCATTGTTTTAAGAACATCTCTTTTTCTATTTGTGTGTGCCCAGTCTGTGTGTTTGTCAGTCTTCACGATACATAGGGCATTTGGCGGTCATTTTGATTTATGCATGCAGCTTTGAATGTCGAGTCATGTTGGCTGGTACAGATCCACTCATCTTTTTGCATTGTGTTTATTTGTCGTAATAGTTTTGTCTTTTTGGAGTAATTTAGGGCAAATTTTGCCACACAGGTGATCGTCCTTAGGAACCTGGCTAATTCTTCTTTGTTTCTGGGAATCAAGTACCTTTGTATGGCCTCCACCTTGTGGTCTACATGTATCTTCATTCCCTCTTACATCAGTAGGAATGTGTATTGGGCGTATGGTGTATTATATAATCACTAACAAATCTCTGCTATTCAGAGCAATTTTCATCTGATAGAATGCTTGGCTAATCAAATAAAAATTGTAGCACCTATCAATTAAACATAGCCCCTTCCAAGTTCACCATGTTCACTGCAATTTCTTCAACCGTCTTGATAGGATAATGCTCAAGTAGTTTGATAGTACTGCATGGGGCTCATGTCAAGGTGTCTTTATCATTATTCAACTCCCTTAGGTCTGGGCAGACCTGCAAATTTCCATTGGATTTTTTCTACATGCAATGACCACTGAATTTACCCATTCTGTTGCATGTTCAACTGGCTGTAACACTGTGTTCACACTGATTGTCGAGGGCTTTTTCAGTTTGATTTTAGGGCATGAGGTATGTGTCTTGGTGGGTGTACTACAGGCATAGCATCTGGTATAAGCCTGATATCGTACTCCTCAGGTAAACAACTGGCCCCTGAACACATCCCGATATTCTTTCATAATGTTTTGCACATTGTGTAATGACTCAACCACGTCTGTGTTCAGGGTGTACAGTTGGTCTACTAACTTGGACGTCATGCATGATGGCAGTCCCAGCACTGGGGTGACATGAGCATTGATGATCTGAAATTCAACTGGGCTGAGGCTGTTTTTGTGTTGTGTGATCAATATGCACTTGCCCACTGGCTTAGAGCCATGCAGAAGTAGCCAATAGTTTATGTTCTATGATCATTGCACCCTATATCACTGGCTTAGTGGCCAGTCAGTCTTGTTTTTGAGCTGTAGATCTTGTCATTTGTTTTTCTCAAAGTATAAGTGTTTTGGGAGAGTATTTTTTCTGCTACCAATGTCAATTTTGAAAATTACAGGCATGTAATTTATGCACAGATTGATTTTCCATTCAGTTTGTTTAGTTTCACTCTGTGCCTGTGTCTCAATAGATTCCATCACCAAATTTTCAAAGTCATCACATTGATGTTGTTCCAGGCTGCATGTCTTCAGTTCCTGGGTCACAAGTCTCTTCTGTTATATACTTGGCAGATTCTGAGCTGTTGAGCGACCCTTGTAGTGTCTGGCGTGGCCACATTTGCCACAGGGGTTCCTAAACACGTGAGGACCATTATGTGGTTGTTGGTTAGTTTAGCCACATCCACAACCAGTCCCATGTCCCCGGCCCTGACCTCTGCTCCCACGACCTCTTTGGTGGAATTGAGACCACCATGTTGTCTCTTGGTTAATGCATGTATCTCATTACTGCCACTGGCACCTGCTGATGTGCTTGATCTCTCAAAGTCTTTCTGTCTGTTTCTTATAATGTCGGAAGCTGTACACAATTTTTTTGCCTTTTCTAGGCTTATGCCAATTGTGGCTGACTCATCTATTAATTAATTTCTGTCAAGAGTTTCCCATGTGGTTTGTATACACCTGCAACTAGTTGGTCCCATATTGCTCCATTGCTTTCTTCTATGCTGGTAATATTGCAATTTACTGCCAGTTTATGCACTTTAGTAATGTACTGGGTGGTTGACTCACCTTCAGCTTGCCTATGATTTCTCTTGGTGAGATTATACATGCTCTCTGAGTTTTTTGGTAAATACAGTCTGCAAACTTGTGCATTACAATTTCAAGTCCCTTTCAAAAATAATTGGCAGCAAAAGAAAATGTTTTAAAGCTCATGCCTTTTCATCATAATTTTACTTTATTTGCAAAGCTGGCTGGTTTATCCATTTGTTACGTAGTTTGCATGGAAATTCCCTCCTGTAAACAAATGCAAATTTCTGCAGACTTACCGATGGACAACAAGTTGCTAATGTACTAGTAACCAGTTATTTTAAATGTTTTACTGGTAACCAGTGGCAATTCTACAGCTTGAGTATATGTGTTTAGAAGTTTGAGCACAGGACTGTCACAGTCCTCTTGCTTGATGGGGTCCACACACTTATGCCTGAATTTTACTTGAATAGACTTGTGACGTAGCTGATGTTTCAGGATGGTCTGTCATCTGATGTATGTCATACATCCTGCATCCATTGTTTGTCCACCATCCGTCGTTCTGTCAAATTAACAGATCTGACTTTTGCTTGCAAACTTGTCAAACATGGTGGGGACATACCTTGAGTGTATCTCCGGCAAAGTTATCCAACAGGTTATAGTCCATTTACTTCTTTTTTCTTCTTCTTCTTGTTTTCTGTTTGTATAAAATGTTTAGTTTATCTTTGGAGGAATCTCTCCTAATGTTTTCTCCTCAGAAGCACATGTAGCCAATTGCTGAATTGCAGATGAATGTCTCTGGGTACCCTAGCTTAGACCTTAATTTGTTCAGCAGGTGGTGCTGTGAGTATTAGCTCTGCTGAGCAAAGCTGATACAGTCTGTCTGCATCAGTCATCTGCCTGTTCCTGGGACAAAATTACTACTTATTGCTGCATAGTTGCTTTGATTTTTCACACAGATGTGCTCCAGTTGGACCTTTATTAAGTTTGCAAAGGAGATGATGATGATGATGATGATGATGATGATGCAATAATTGTTCTATTTTTATGGCAGTGCTTTCATTTTTCTTCTTCTTCTTAGTCTTTATTTGCATTTTTCACTATGAAGTTCCATATGTATGTTTTGAATATTTATTGTTACATATATATCTGGGTTTCCTCCATGATTGGTATGGTACAAATCTGCATGTGTGGTCAACACATGTGTGGTTCTGGTCCTGGTCATGACCGACGGCAGGAGTGGGCGCATCCTACATATGGATCTTGTCTGATTGAGAGAACTGGTATCATATTTTATGACAATATGTGACAATTTGCCCACCCCATGACAGACTGATGACCGACAAGACACGGGACAAGTTTAAAAACTTAGTTGCCAGAGTTAAATGGTTTTTGTGTGTTAAAGTGACATCATAAAGTTGAAATTTTCTTGAATTTCAGTGCAAGAACAGAATATTTTGAAGAGGTTTTACTCATTGTTTATTATACTCTGGTTGGGGTGGTTTTGGATGGCCTGGGTGCTTGAAGTTGTGGAGGTGGCCACCTGTCCTGGGCAGGTTTGACAACATAGTTCAAACATATCATCGTGGTCTTGTGTCATATCCTTCGGTGCAATGCAAAAAACAATGTAATTTGTGGCTGTGAGACATTGTGACTACAGGCAAATCACTGTCACTTTTCTTAGTGATTCAAATTGTCAGAAATTAACATTTAACATATTTAATGTTTGGTCTTGATGTTAAACAGAACATCTTATTTTTGAGGGTTCAGTTTTAAGAAATTAGGTGAGAAAATATAATTTGTTTCTTGCTAACCAAAGTTTGATATCAGAGTGCCAATATGTGAATGACACTTGCACAAATAGTATATAGTTTCCTAGAGCATGTAGACTGAAATAAAATATTTAAGATACACACTTTTTAGCATACCGAGCTTGACATCTGAAGCACTTTCAACTCAGCTGTTTCTGTTGCCTCAATTCCAATGAGTAAATTGTTGGGAAGCTGCCGGGGGTCGCCGAGCCAGCTCGCCTGATCACCATGTATCCCATGACTTGGATGTGAGACTCTTGGAAACCTGATGGGACTTGGTTTGGTAAGTTGTGGTGCATCTGTATGCATGCACGCCCTCTGGTTGGACTGCAGGGTCCATCAATCAGTTGGGTAGGCCATAAAACCTTTATTTGTGGAACAGATGTAAATTCAGTATGACAGAAATGAAAAATATTCAATATTTTGGACATCAGTATAAATTTTAGTCTGGCATCACTATTTTGGCTGCAGTAAATTTTGATATTTGGAAAGGTATTGTGTAGATTAGAATATTTTAGCATCAGTGAAGATTTAGTATTTGGCATTATTTGGTGTTTATTCAGTTTTGTCTGAAGAGAAGTTAAATGCATATTCCTGTTTGGCTCTAAATTTGTTTATTTATTTATTTGGTTCTAATAAAATTGATGCTAAAATTTCATGGCCTACCCTATGGACTAACTTCCGTGTCTCCTGGAGTAGATGGACTTCTTGATCTCCCTGCACCGTATCTGCACTCTGCTGACCTGGACTCACTTGACCTCTGCTGGGATGACAATACGTGGAACTGCATCTTCATTTTGTATGGTGTTTGTGTGAGTGGGTGCATGTGTGAGTATATGGTTGTATGTGTGCTTCGTGTCATTCATTTAAAAAAAGGAAAAAATACCAAAAAAAAAATATAAAACACAAAAATTAAAAAAAAAAAATAAAATAAAAAAAACCTAAAAAAAGTGAATGCATGTGGATTTGTGTGGTTGGAATCTTGAATGTTGTGTCTGTCAAAGTGAGCATGTGGAGGGATGCCAGAGTGTGTGCCTGTATGTGGATGTTTGTGTTTCTCAAAGTGAGCATGTGAAGGGATGCCAGAGTGTGTGCCTGTGTGTGGATGTTTGTGTTTCTCAAAGTGAGCATGTGAAGGGATGCCAGAGTGTGTGCCTGTGTGTGGATGTTTGTGTTTCTCAAAGTGAGTATGTGAAGGGAAGCAAGTGTGTGTGGGTGTTTGTGTTTGCCAAAGTTAGCATGTGTAGGGAGTTCAGTGTGAGTCCATGTGTGGTTTGTGTCTGCATGGGCATGTGTGGAAACGGCTGTGTGTGACATGTACAGGGGATGGTTAACATTGTTACTGTCCCAAGTACTTTGTGATATTACATGTGAAGTCTAAGACATACAATTTACACCAGTCACTACACTGAGGCATTTTTGAGTATAAAACATTGGCAAACTGTGTGTGGTGGTATTGGCATAATAAATATGAAAAGTATTTTCTGCAAGATTTTAAATATAACAGCGATGCGTGTATTTATACAATTTTGTGCATGAACATGCATATTTTCCTCATCAATTTTGATGAATAACAGGGAAATTCATTTTTTTTAATTCAGAAATAAAAAAATTGCTTTTGTTTTGAACAGCTACGGCCAAAAGTAAAACTGATGAGCATTTGTTTTGACTATGTGTTGATCAACTCAGTGGTTTTTTTGAACTTTCAAAAATA
>OZ026627.1:86063853-86141009 GCA_964020975.1 Hermodice carunculata | reverse complement strand
TCGACCTGTATAGAACTACATTCAAAAGTCAATATGTACCTCATAATATCTTTGTCCATTTACATTTCTTTCCAGTTTCATGTAGTTGGAGATTTTTCATCTTCATCGTTTTCTTCCACTCTGTGTTTAAGTCTTGACACTCAATCATATTCAAATGTCAGTGATGCAGCACATATAATGTTACAAATACCTGCTGTAGTTGAGGTGTTTCTGCTCAAATTCGTGAGATTTGATAGGCCTATGTTTCTGTTTGTTTGTTTGTTTGTTTTTCAAAATATTTTACGTCAATGTCTACTACTTAATTCTTTCGGTTAATAATTAAGCTGGTTGTATGCATAGTTCCTGACCAGTATCTACATTCAAATATTAATAGTGTTATTCCATAAATTGCCATTTAGGTTTCTTCTCAGTTTTTCTAATTGTCTGATATCTTTCTTTCTTTCTTTCTTTCTTTCTTTCTTTCTTTCTTTCTTTCTTTCTTTCTTTCTTTCTTTCTTTCTTTCTTTCTTTCTTTCTTTCTTCCTTCCTTCCTTCCTTCCTCTCTCTCTCTCTCTCCTCTCTCTCTCTCTCTCTCTCTCTCTCTCTCTCTCTCTCTCTCTCTCTCTCTCTCTCTCTCTCTCTCTCTCTCTCTCTCTCTCTCTCTCTCTCTCTCTCTCTCTCTCTCTCTCTCTCTCTCTCTCTCTCTCTTTCTTTCTTTCTTTCTTTCTTTACGACTAAATTCGTCCGGAGTTTTTCTCGGACACTATTATTCTGAAAACCACCAAACTTGCCATTATGACTGACCCACCAGTGAAATTAGGCGCCTGACTTGTAATAGTCATGATATTTAAAATTATGCAAAATATGGGCAATTAAAATTTAAAAGCTTTTTATCTTCAAAAACATTATAGGTAGACACAGAGTTCTAACTTACACATATAGGTTTGAGACATCTGGCAAATCCAATAGCATGCAAACAAAAGTTGGGGAATTTTAATGTATGCTATAGCATGCAAACAAAAGTTGGGGAATTTTAATGTATGCTAAATTGAGTGAATTTCCCAACAATCACATTTTGACTAGGGCTTCTGCTGTACTGCGTGTTACAAGCCTCCATGGTGCTAGGCAACCATTTTGCATTCATGATACTTTAACCTGTCTCATAGGCAGCCTTCTAGCCATGCCTGCTAGGTGTATGGTTTGAAAGGTTTGGGGTCTTATGGCAAATGGAAGGTGGGGATGGGGGGCTCCCAAAAACTGTGTAATGAAGTTCTCAATAAAATACAGAGAATCTCCTTCTGTTCATGCAAGAAACATATCTGCTCCATGTTGACACTAATGCTGGACAGAGCTGTAAATGCACCATTACTGATATTGACCAGTGTCTTAGCTGGTCTGTTTTCGCCTGAGGAAAGGCTTATAATTCATGCAAATTAGACGAATACACAAAATTAAAATGTTGAATAGCTTCTAAACTATTATAGATAGTAGTTTCATTTAAACTTTACTTTATAAGTTTGGGACATATGGCCACATCCATTGAACCAAGAACCAGAGCTGAGCATTTTAATTTTTAAAAATTAGGCTGATACATGAAATTTAGATTATGTTGAACAATGGCAAAAAGGTAGCATTTCAAACTGTTCTCATTTTGAAGGCACCCAGACAGATTTGCTGGGAAGCAAATCTTTTCTAGTCTTTAATTCTTTCTGTTAATATAAATATTAATCAGCCATCCTGAAAGGTTGGGGGAGTGATGAATGGTGAGGTTTCTCAGTGCTCGCTTGCGACAGATGACATCTAATCTTAATATTATTTTGAATTTGGCTTGGGGTTTAACACACAAATAAAGGCCAGCAAACCTGTGATTGCATGCGTTGCTATGCACGCGATGCAATTCGATGGCACACATCATAGCCTCATCTGGCGGGGCCAGTAATAACAAAATAAGCGGGCACAATTGAGTTGTGACATCGGTGACACGACAGCTGTGTGACGGGACAGATCTGATGCTGTCAGGCGCATAATTTGAAACTTGAGGTGTAGATATGGATAGGTTTTCTGTTCTCTGATAAGTGCATGTGCAGATATACTCAAACAACTTACAACTGGATTAAGATACAGACAAGCTGCCGCCAATGACTTGTGTCGAGTAGGACAGGGGCGTGCTCATCCCTGAGCTGAGTGAGTTGGACTTGGGCAAGAAATTTCTCCCCTTTGCCTTTTTCATGCATTCCTTACAATTTTGCCACTTCAATATGGAGAACATAGGATTATTCATAACTACCTGTAGGGCCTTCATAGTTTTATTGTGACAGTACAGATAGATGTAAAATGTCTGTTGCCTGGGTATGGTCAGCCTGGTATAGAACATGGAAAATTATCGCTGATGGCTTAATACAGGCATGAATGCTTTAGCAATGGAAAAAGAAAACAAAACAAAAAACAAAAAAAAAACAAAAAAAAAAAAAAAACAAATAAAAGACCCCCCCTCCCCCCAAAAAACCCCAAACCTCTTGTGCCACATTTACTCAGGGATGTGGGTGATGTGCTGAAAAGAAGAGAAAACCCTCCCATTCATTTTATTTTCCTGATTGTATCAGTTTTATTGCACTTAACTTCTTAAGAAAATTTTGGAATTTGCACATAGGGCCGAAAAGAGAGCTAGGAAAATGCCTTATCATCTGAAAACTCGCATCCATGTTTAGAGCACGTTCCCATATTATCCTAAACCGAAGATCACTGAGAGAAGTATCAAGGACAAAGTCTCGGATGACCCAATTTTTGTTATTCCCAGCCCCTTGGCCTGAGCTTGTCAGAGTGTGGTACATGGATGGCTATGACCCAGTAAATGGTGTGAACAACCTCAGACTCACCAGTTGATCACCTTGTTTCTTTATCACTTTCATGAAATGCTGGTTCAGTGCACCTGGGTGTCCCTGTCCAAAGCCAAGGTCATTCTCCTGCGGGAGAAAGGGATTTTGTAGAAGGGCCTTTAAGTCTGTTATTGATCATTTCATTGTTTCTCTTAAATTTTTTAATGATGTCTGTAAATACCCTTCCTTATTACATGATGGTGACAATTTGTCAGACCATAGCATATTTTCTCTTGAACTATCTGTACAAACAGAATATTCTGATGAGGATATTACATGGACTGGAGTCCCTAAGTCCAGGGCTGAAGCATCAAATGATCATATTGACCGCCATCAACAGGATATGAGCACTATTTTGGCATGAAATGTGGAAAGAAAATAATTTCCCCAGACATGACATAATAGCAAACATTAGGCAAAGTACATGTGCTGCATATCATCATGCTGTGCACTAAGTGGCACACAACCAAGATATGTGTGTCAAGAATAAAATGGCTGAGGCAGTTCTGTTCTATAATAATAGAAATTTTTTGAATGAATTGAAGAAAGTTCGAGGTAAATCATCTTTGCCACCCAATAGTGAGGCCTATTGATAGTGTTGTTGGAAAAGAAAGTATTGGGAAGCTATATTTGCTGAAAAATATAAAATTTTATGTGACAGTGTCTGACATACAGTAAAGACGATACATCTGATCTGTTGAGGGATGTCAATAATAAAATATGTGACAAATGTTGTTGTAAGTGTAAATGCTACAATCAACACTCCGTCTCAGTTCATGATGTTGATAGGGCAGTTGAGTCGTTAAAACTATGGTAAATCAGATGAAGATGCAGGACAATGTAGGAAATTTTCAATTCAGGTATTTAATCAGTTAATGCATTCATTCTTATTGATGACTTTGCAAGTCAATGAAGATTGCAATGGAAACTCACTTTGACTTCTTATCCAAAACTGTCAGCCAGATTTCAACCAAGTTTGGTCAGATGGTCCTGCTGCAGTGATTTTTCTCTTTAATTTTCAATAAATTTCTATTGTTCGTGTCAAACTGTACATCAGTATTAAATGGACATGCCCCTCCTTAAACACATAGAGTCAAGCACTTGCAGCAACCAAAATGGATTAAGAAGTTACTGATGCAATGCAAATGCGTGACCATTTCAAATTATTGGGCAATATTGAAATGTACAAAATATGGAGAAACAGGGTTGTCAAATTAATATGCCAGACAAAGATGCAGTTTTACAGTAAAATTGCAAGGAAAATGTGAAAAGTCCTAGTATGCTATGAAATTGTATGAAAAGTCTTGTTTGGAAAAATATTAACGCTGTTCCATCCACTCTAAACATTGGAAATGACATAATCACAGACAGGAAAGTTACGTTGACAAATGCAATAAACATTTCACGTCAGTTGCTGAAAATTTGCTGCCAAAAGATACAAGTGCCATATCTAACACTAGATGTCAGAAAGTAAAGGAATATGTCAAGGACAAAATCTCTCCAGATGTGTATTTCAGCATTCCAAGAATGAAAGAAGATGATGTGGTAAAAGTACTCTGTAACCTTAATCCAAAAAAGTCAAATGGTACTGATGAGCGTGACTTAAAATTTCTGCTAATGGCGTTGTCTGTTTATTCAAACCACTAACTTATCTAGATTCAACCTGAGTATTGGCAGAACACATAATACATTTCCAAGTTCATGGAAGATGCCAAAAGTTGCGCCAGTTCATAAAGATGGAACAACTATGGATCTTAAAAGCTACAGGTCTATATCTGTTCTGTGTGCACTGTCAAAAGTACTTGAAGGAGACATTCACTGGCCTTTTTATTTTTTATTTTTAACTAAGTACAACCTTCTCTATTCATGTCAGTCATGATTCAGGAAATGCCACTCGTGTGAAACAGGTCTCCATAAATTACTGGACACATGGCTTAAGGCACTTGATGATGGTCAGCTGGTAGCATCAGTCATGTTGTATCTGCAGATAGCATTTGACTTCGTTGACCATGACCATATGAGGCAACTGTAATTGGGCTTTGTTGAAGAAAGTACCACGGCTGCATAAAGTAGCAGCATCCCTGGTCACAGGCACAAACTGCTTTTTAGTTACAAGGACTTGATTCACAAATAGGCTTGCACAAGTCCCCAGTGCATGTCCCTATTTTACCATCCTGCTGTCCCACCCAGAAGTGCAATATGTTTTCCCGGCCACAAAGTTAACTGCATATTAATATTATTCTAGGCAAGGGTGCCTATCTACCCATGACATCGAGGCCAAACGTTTCAGTGGTACAAAGCTGGTGAATCCAGTGATTTTCCCTCTCTAGACTTAGTGTTTCGATTCTGGACAGCTGTGGTGGGATACGTATGTGTTCCAGAATCTGGATCTTTATGTCGATGCCAGTGTGACTTGGTAGACCAAAATGTCTACCTAGGGGTTGTGTTACATCTTTTTTCTTGATGCAATAGAAATGTTCTCTTAACCTGTCCATCAGGGGGTGCTTCGTTTGACCCACATACTGTATATTGCAATGTAAACTATAAGGAGATAGGGAGATAGACCAGGTTATTGTGTTTACACGTGCCATCCTTTGGTGTTGAGTAGGATCGTCCCGTTACTGTGCTTGTCACTTTACCAGACACGTCAAGTTTGGGGCAGTAAAAAAAATTTTTAGTTCTGTGTGTATCTACCCACTTCTAATGACACCATGCTACCAGCTGAAGTTAGCTCATGAAAACACAGGAAGCCTTTCATTTATGAATAAGCTACCATTTGGTACAATTCATGTGTTTCTGTGAGAAAGAATGAACATTCTTGCATGATGACTGCAGATCATCACTCTCAGTCATCTGCTGTAATGGAAATTGGTGACAAAGGGTTCCCAAGCAAACACAAAAAGGAATGGCTGTGTTTTTTTGTAATTGGAAGATAAGTAACTGGTCCTGATGTGTCAGCTGCTGCGTGTTGCTCTACCTGGTGAAGAACAGTGGGGGGGGGGGGGGGGAGGGAACACATGAATTGTACCGTATCGTGGGGGGGGGGGGGGGGAGATTGCTGTTCAGATCCCTATTTATAGCATTTATTTAGTAGCTTTATGAATTTCTTTTGAAACGCCAACGTGTTAACAAATTATGGCTTTTACATGGGGAAGTGAGCTAAGACATTGCAAGTTTAGCTTACATGAAAGACTGAACACGAAATCTTGGTCAGTTTCCAGTGATATTGTGGCCAAGTAGATCTATGGGTGGAGTTGGTGCATCCAGTAGATTTCCCTTGTTAGACTGACCTCCCTGTCATGTGCTAATTTGGGTGGTGTTTGGATGTACTCAAAGATGTGGACTTCTAGAGTGAGTCCCCTGTGATTAGCTTGAGCAAAATGTCTCCCCAACTGTTGTTACTTTGTTACTGGTATAACAAAAGTGTTCATGCAACCTGTCCTCAAGTGGACATTGAGTTTGTCCTACAAACTGTGTCTGATATGTTATACATTGAGGAGGTAGATGAGGTTACAGCATTCACAACATCCACTTGTAGGGACTGGATATAGACCCTGTAGGTTTGTGTTGCTCCTCGCTTGACCTCACATATTGGTGACACTTCTTTAACAATTAATACAGGTCTTATTATGAGGACATCAAAGGCCAACTTGAGTGTAGATAACCTCACTAGTCTATTTCCTATGGTTTAATTGTGCTAATTGACCTGATAAGCATGGTCATTTTCCCTGTTGGGGGCATTTTAGGGTTTGTAACCTTTCTGGTGCACAATTAAAATGTACTTTTTGCATGGACAGAAGTACTTATATCCATCTTTATTTTAAATGTACATTAGTAATATTTGGGTCTCACAGGAAAATGAATAGAGAGTGCACATGCATGAACTATTCTTGTCTCTAGTTTTAAGGGAATATCACCAGCATGGAGGTGTTGAGGCCAGTACAGTACAGTAAAACCCCCATTAGCGGGCACCTCTCTAATGTGTAAAAGTAACAGATTGAAGATGGTTATCAAGTAAAATATGTCCTGATAGTTGGTTTCATTGTCTTGGGGTGGAGTCAGAGTCCGGCTGAGCACTTTGGTCAACTCTCTCTTTGTCTTGTGCCAAAGCTGTGAGCAGGTATCCTCTCTTTTCATAATGGCAAGGAGGCTTCACCTCCTTGACAACAGTTCAGGAATTTGGCAGCACTCTTGTTCAAAATGGCTGTTTGGTACAGATTCTCTTTACAATTAGTAAAGTCCCCGTGTTTTAGAATATTTGGGTGGGCTGACCTGCAGTGCAGGTATTGATACATTTTATATGTGTGTATCTCTCAATTTTACTCAGAGTGTGGTGTACACTGTATGACTATAGTGTCAAGATAACTGATTGCACCCCTGGGGGTAATGGTGTGAAAAGTTGATGGTGGGATGACTGGAATTCAAATGTTAATAGTCTCTCAGTTTTTCCTATGTTTATGTCCACATACAGGAGATGTGATCGGTAAAATGATGTCAGACTGAGTGACGGTGGTGGTGGTGGGTGGGTGGGGGGGGCGGGGAAGGAGTTGTTATGAAGTTTTTCTAAATCTGCCATGAAAATGTTGATGAAAGATCAATGCTACCTTTGAATATACAGTGAAACCTGTCTTGAAAGATCACTCCAAGGGATGACCAAATTGTGGTCTCTCAAGACAGGTGGTTTCTCATAGGAGGTGTAAGTAACAAGAAAAGTGCTGAGCAAAGTATGCTGAAAAGGTGGTCTTTTAAGGTAGGTGGTCTCTCATTGGAATGGTCTGTGAAGACAGGGACCACTTTTATATTAGAAATTTTCTCATGTAAAATCACTTTGGCTCATTTTGCTTACAAGGTATAAAAGATTCAGACCTGAGTAATGAAACTAAACCTGAATGTTTAGTAGGGGAAAACCTTGACAACATGTACAAATCAAGAATGAAAGAGCAACATGCCTGTGGTGAGTGGTGTGCAAGCTGTTACCCAAACTTACTGCCTCATTATGGCTGCTGAGCCAGCTGTCTGGTGGGTTGTCTGCCTTACTTTTGTGTATGGGAGCCTGGGTGACTAGTTAATATCATTTTGTCCTTGAAATGAACGCAGTGAATTACTTTTACAAAATTTGCCCGAATGGGGAGCATGTCCCAGGTTTCTTCCAGAAGGGTTTCACACAAGCAGTACTCGTTCCACCCATGTCACCAGGTAAAATCTACTGATTGGAAACACAATACCCTCCCCCTGATAATTCATTCCTGGATTCCTACCAACTAAAGCACTGATGACTCAATTCACAAATTTCCAAAAACTTTCAAGTGTTTCTCCTCATGAATCTCTTTTCATAATACAATGTATGTACAAAATGACATGGTTTTAAAGAATCAGACAAATTTCATGGACAGACATTTCGAGGTTCTACCATTTCTCCCTCTTTTTCAACAGGGTTTTTTTTTCATTAAATTCTAATTTTTTGGGTGGTGGTGGTGGTTGTGGGAGGGATAGGTGTAGCCCAGAACCATCTTGGTTCTTGTGACTTGTATTTGTGAAATCTTTATCAGCATGATGCAGTGTCTAACTTCAATTTTGTCCTTTGCAGAAGCATATCATCACCCTAAAAGCTATTCAGAATGCAGCCAGTAGTCTCAATTCCAGACCCTGGCAGGGTGAGTCTTGCTCAGCAGGGTGCAGTTACGGCGGCGTACCGAAGGTGTGAGGGCCTCCTCCAGAGGTATGCCGAGGCAGGCGAGGCCAAGGGTGAGTACAGAGACTTAAGATCTGTGATGCACACATGTAGCTCCCTGTCCAAAACTATCTGATGAAGGAATAAAGTAGAACCAGTGTTTAAAAAAAAACAAAAAAACTGTCAGATTCAGAGCTTTATTAGTAGCCTGGTTTGCCAGCATCTCATCAGCTGTTTAATACCACAGTTATGTCCAATTGACCCTTTCCTTGTTTTTTAAAGTGGGATTTACATTTTCAACTTGCTTGAAGAATGGTGGACAAACATTGGTCAAACTTGAGTGGGTTTAAGCCAAATTAGTTCAATAGGTCATGCATCAGTGAGTAGATCAGCTGACTGACAAGTCAGCTGAGCATAGTATTGAACAGGTCTGCATCAGTCATCCGTGTGTCCGTGAACACCTCATGTTTTACTTCGCAAAGCAAAAAGGATGTGTCCCTACTGATAGGTTACATAATGATAATTTCATCTTTAAGGATCTTTTTATTTTCTGGGGACATGGCTTGTGATTGACAAGTGGAGATTTATTTTTGAATTTTGCCTTTAAAATTGGGTGTTATGACAGTTTGCTCTATTTTACAAATTTTGAGGGTATGTAGACCTATTGTTAAAGAGCATTCTGATGTGCTCCAGTATTTTCAGAGTACGGACTGAGTACTGAATACAAATCCCAAATAGTGGAAACTGTAGGCCAACTGTTTCAAATGGAAGTTTGCAATTCTGTCAACAGGTGGCGCTGCATGTATGTCAACAAAGCGCTGTGGCCTTTATCAACAAAATTTTATCACCCCAAACTGTTTGCTTCAAATTTAAGGAATGGAAACACAAAATTATAGTTTCTTTTGGACAGATAAATGTTATGCACCCTCATAAAACAAACCAAAAAAAACCCCAGTTCATTATAAATTGCTTGATGGAGCCGTGGTTAGTGCTAAAACTAACACTGGTCAAAGATTAAAATGCAGCCATCTGATTGGCTGTTGCCCGCTGCCCATGATAGAATGTAAAATTGCACTCAGACAATTTTGATTACTCCATGCCCTGGGTGGGACTTTTTCAGGGGTTGAAATCTACATGTAAGTTACGGGTCGGGGAACCCTGTCAATGATTGCATGGTACATGTATTTCATGTTTTATCTTGACTTGTCAGCCAACACCTGTATTGCTCTATGACCCAAAACATGATAAGAACTTTGGGCAATATTTTTCATCATACATGCTGGGGGGGGGGGGGGGGGTTGTTGTTCCTTTTGACTGATTGGTGTCTGGGAGATCCCCCCCCCCCCCAAATATTTGCAGGGATGGGTGGGTGGGTAGCAACATAGCTCCTGAAAATGCCATTGCAGGCAGCCCTGGTTTGGATGTAGCAACTGTGTAAGTGCTAATAGAAATAGCATCTAGCAAATTTTAGTTGTGAAGCTTGGTGAAAATGAACCATGTGGAAGTACATTAGGGGCAATTAAAATTTTAAAAGCTCCATATCTTCCAAACTATTGCTGACAGACACAAAATTTCAAGGTGCGTGTATAGGTTTGTGACACCTGCCAATAGAATGGACAGTATATGAAAAGTGGAGAATTTAAAATTATGCTGGTTAGGGGCATTGAGAAATTTGAAAGTTGAATATCTCCAAAACTATTATAGATGGAGTGCCATTCCAACTTCAGTTTCCAAGTTTATGACATAGTTGCATCCAATGAACCATGGACCAAAGTTGTACAATTTTAATTGATGCAAATAAGATGTAACAAAAAATTGAAATTTTGAATAGCTTCAAAACTATTATAGACAGTGGTGTCATTCAAACTTCAGCTTATAAGTTTGTGACCTGGCCGCATCCAGTGAACCAAGAACTGAAGTAGCATTATAATTAATGCAAATTAGGCTAATGCACAAAATTTAGATTATGTTGAACAATGGCAAAGTGTTGCATTTCAAACTGTTGTCATTTTGAACACTACAGACAAGTCTCCTCCAATATGACAAATACACACAATGAACAAGTCAGAACTTTACAACAACAACTAGTCAATGACCACTCAATAACTGAAGACACCTACAGGTATCTATATATAGAAGAACCACGTGTACCATGTTTCTATATATTACCTAAAATCCACAAGGGTGTGTATCCACGCCCAGGAAGGCCAATTTTGAGTGCTAATGAATGGCCCAAAGAAAGGATTTCAGGCTTTGTAGATTTTTTGTACGACCTTTGGTTACAAATATACCAAGTTACATCAAGGACACCAATGATTTTATTGATAAAATAGAAACATTACCACAACAACCAGCCAACACGCTGCTTGTTACCCTTGATGTCAACTCTTTGTGCACCAACATCCCTACTTCAGAGGGTTTAAGAGCAGTAGCAACTACCCTCCTGCACAACAGAACACAGAATGACAAACCAGCAGTCAGGGAAATAGTTTCCCTACTACGCCTGGTCCTAGTTTGCAAGAACTTTGAGTTCAATGGTGAACACTTCCTCCAAATAAGTGGAACGGCAATGAGCACAAAGGTAGCCCCATCTTATGCCAACTTTTTCATGGCAGATTTGGAGGAAAAACTTTTGGCTTCACCAGAACTCAAACCAACAGTATGGTGTTGATTCATCGATGATATCTTCTGTATCTGGCACCATGGAGCAGACAATCTCCAATCATTCACAGAACTATTAAACAACAGCCATCCGACTTTCCAATTTACAGCACAGTACAGTGACAAGGATATTAGCTTTCTAGACATGCTAATACATCTCGATGAAAACAGAAAGCTATACACCACACTGTACACCAAACCAACAGATACACACACACGTAGCTACGCTATAGGTCCTGCCACCCAAAACATTGTAAATCAGCTGGACCTTACAGCCAATTCCTACGGGTGAAGAGAATATGCACCCACCCAGCTGATTTTGAGGAAAACGCAGACAAAATACTGCATTACTACCAATTACGGGGATATCCCACAAACACACTAGTGGAAGCCCTAGAAAAAGTGAGGAACACAGACAGAGCCACCTTATTACAAGATAGGCCAGAGTCCTCACAAACAGAAAGAGATAATGAGAAATTACTTCTTATTACGAGGTACAACCCTTCCTTACCTCCACTAAAGTTTATAATATCAAACAATTGGAGCACTATCCAAGCCTCCAAATTTGGTCCAATACTAGGGAATAAAAAGGTCACAGTGGGGTACAAGAGAGCCGAGAACCTCAAGGATATTTTAGTTTATTCCAGAACAAAATACCCACCAACACCACAACCACATCCCTCAATATCTGGCACAGTTGAACTCAATCCATGTGATACTAACAACTGCAGATATTGTGCAAGGATGAATACTAGCGGTGTAGCAGTCAGCACACAAACCTACCACATCCCCCAAGGAGATACGTGCAGACACGAAAGCCTTGTCTATCTACTGACTTGTGACATTTGCCACAAACAGTATGTCGGTCAGACGTACCGTCAACTGAGAGATAGATTAAGAGAACATTTTTACTACATTAAGAAACGGGACACCAATCAACCCCTGGGCAGACATTCCGCCCAACAGGATCATAATGGACTTAATCTCACGGTCCAAATCCTGTGTCACATTCCCACGCAACCACAGTTGAAAAAAACAGAAACACTTCGACTGAAAGAAGAACACTCTTGGATCCATAAGTTGTGCACAATGGAACCTTTCGGTTTGAATGTCATGGAAAAATAGGCACGCTTGCGTCGTATTATACTAAATTTCACAGTTCTGTGCCCACTCCCCACTGACACTTTTTGTGACATGCTTCCAATACAGAAAAAAAAAACACATTCTGTCCCCATGAATTGGCCAGTAAATAAAATACCGTGGAACAGATCATTCCACTTAATGGCTTAATAAAATTTATTAAGAACCATAAAATAAATTAAAATAGCCTTGGTTAGTGACATGCTTCTCTATGTTAAATATTAACATAGTACCATGTAGAATTGACAGGAACCTACAGGAATTACCACCAGGGGGACCTACCGTCTCCTTGGTTAAAGGGTGTTTATAAACACAACCACGTGTATGTTGTACGTGGACCAAACTAGACCGACGTCAATATGGCATTTGGTCCATCTTACGTAACAAAAGCCTTGTTACGTTGGTCCTATTACGTTACAAAACGTCACCAGGATCCGTTACCTCACCAAAGCAAAATAAACGTGGCAAAAGCAAAATAAACGCGGCAGTCTTGGATTAGCCTCTGATGAGCCCAGGTTGTGGCGAAACCGGTCAGGCAATGTAGTAATACAAAGACTTTTTTCTGACTATACAAAGGCACCACAGACGGGCAGTCTCGCCGTCGTGGCACTTGCATAGTTCTCTATTGTTGTCATTTTGAAGGCACCTAGACAGATTTACCTTGAAGCAAATGTTCTTTTCTAGTTCTTTTAATGGCACCCAAATTTTTCCACACAGAATCTCAGAAACTGCTGCACCTGCGATCACCATATTTGGCACATAGATTCATCTACCAGTGAAGTTGTGCACCTGGGTATTGCATTGGCATGTTGTTCATAATTATGCAAACTAGGGGCAGTTAAGATTTTAAAAGCTTCTTATCTTTCAAACTATCACAGATAGAGATGTCATTCTAACATCAGTTCTTAGGTTTATGATGAATCCCCATGTGCTGAACTGTAAAGCAAAGTTGTAACATTTTAATTTTTGTAAATTAAGCACATATGCAAAATTTAAATCATGAATATCTTCCAAAACTATTATAGATAGAGTGCCAAGCCCATTTGAATTTACAGGTTTGTGATATAGCCCTGTCCATTGAGCAGTGAAGCAATGTTGTAGGATTTTAATTTATGCAACTTAGGCACATATGCAAAATTTAAATCATGAATATCTTCCAAAATTGTTATACATAGAGATGTCAAACTAATTTCAATTTTTGGTTTTGTGATACATCCCTATCCGTTGAACAGTGAAGCAAAGTTGTAGGATTTTCATTTATGCAAATTACTTACATAAACAAAATTAAAATTTTGACAAGTGAACATATGATATATTATAGACATACCATTGAAATCTATTACTTAATTTCAGAACCTGCAAATAATTCCCACCCTGAAGTCTGCAAATCTGTCCTTGTCAGCAAATTAAAGGCAGCATTGCAAATAATCCTGGCCTTGAAGGCACCCAGAAGGCATCTCTTATCTGAATTGCTTTTGAATATGAATATTCAGACAGCTGAATATGGATGAATAAAATATATGGTTTCATGTTAACTTTTGCTGCATAAAACAAATTGCTTGATATGGGAACAAAAATGTACATTTTTTGTGTAATTCACCTCAGTGTTTTTGCACAGCATTGCCATCTTGTGCCAATTTGAAGTCAATTTCACAGACCATTTATTTGTTCATTAAGTTTGTGATTTCAGTGACTAAAAAGTCCAATTTTGGAGCTGACATGGTCAGTTTGATAAACTTTTACCTTTTAGTGAATTTAAAAATATAAAAATGGGTTATCTACAAGAGTAAAATTTGTCTAATTTATGAAGGGAAATAGATCATCAACAACTCCTAAAAATTTTGCAGTGATCTGTGCTATTCAAAATGTGTATGTTGAAATACAAGACTCTGGTAATGTTTGGAACATTTAGAAGAACTATAAAGTAAAATTCATAAGTGTTCATGGCTTCATAAGTGTTCATGGCTCTACACTATACATGTAGTATTTGTAAGTTGGTGAAGCAAGTAGCTAATTGTATGTTATGTATAAAACCCATGGTATCTTTTGTTTTGTTAAATGAATGTTACTATAGTGTTCTTTGGTAACTCTTGGGACATTTCACAAATGAATGAAATATACATCACTTGGTTACCATGGTTACACTGCCGGAAATTGTGTTGTCCTACTAGCTTCAACTTGCTTGCATTTTGAAGGCACCCAAATTGATTTGCTGTGAAGCAAATCTTCTTTTCTAGTTCCTTTCAGTGTTTTTTCAATTTCAAAGACCAATTATTTGTTCATTAAGTTAGTGATTTTAGCAAGTAAAAAGCCCAATTTTGGAGCTAACATGGTCAGTTTGATAAACATTTACCTTTTAGTTATTTTACAGATATAAAAATGTGTTGTCTGCTGGAGTAAATGGTATAAATATATAAAATGTCATTCACTTCCAGCATACTATAGTTTTCACAAAAAATAACCTCAGGGATATCAATTCTGGAAAGTCTCTAATAAATTGAGAACAATGAAGATAACAGCACTACATACACTGGAGACTGAAAGCTGAATGAAGGAATACATGCAACACATTTTTCTACAAGCTAACAGAGCAGATTGGAATTTCCATTGAATTCCACTAGCATTCCATTCAGAAATGTTTTTGCTTATATATATGTGTGTTTGTATGGCATGCACATTTGGATTGTGGCTGTTGCTTAATTGTCCCCCGCCACCGAAGGTGGCAAAAGGGGACATGGAATTAGTAGGGATAGGGTCTGTCCGTTCATGCTTTGGTGACTCTGAAATATCTTTGCTGTCATAGTTGGGTTTGATATTTATGAATGTGGGTCATATTTTTCTACATAAGTGTATCATACTAGAGACGTCCGTCTGTCCTTCCGTCCATCCAGGAACATACTTCCAGAACCCTGAGGGATAGAATAATGAAATTTATACTAGAGATGCATCATACCATGGGCATGTGTGCTGTGTATTGTTTTTTACCGTGAAAACAGGGCCCAAGAAGTCGTATCTATTTTTGTGTGTCTAGCAGCATATGTCTAGAACCCTTAGAGATAGAATAATGAAATTTATACCAGAGATGCATGATACCAAGGGCATGTGCACCATATATTGCCATTGACCTTGCCCTATTTTCAAGGTCACAGGGCCCAAGAACATATCAATTTTTGTGCATCCAGACATGCTGTATACATTGTATAGTTTCCTCTGCATAGGGGATGTATAGATTTAGTAGGCATAGGGGTTGTGTCCATCCATCTGTCCATCCGTCCAAATACATAGTGATAGGCCTACCAATTCTCCTTAATCTTTTGCAGAAGTAATAAAATTTGGATTTTGAGTGGTTGGGCCTATACATATTGGAAACATATAGTCTGTATTTAATGAAGAATATTTCAAAGGTTGAGAGGACCGGTTTAAAACCACCAGTTGCCCTTTTGTGGGTGACTGCCTGTCTCAAGTCAGGAGTGAAATTTGTTTCTTCACATTGGTATTGTAAGATGAATGTTGATGTTTTGGTAACTCTGGAATCTCTTTGTTGTCATTGTTGGGTTTGATATTTATGAATATGGGTCATGTTTCTCTACATAAGTGTATCATAGTAGAGACATCCATCTGTAGAACTTCAATTTTTTAGTGAGGGACTTGTAGAAGTCTACTCCTTGCATTTGATACTCAATAATAGTGATTCAATCACTTAACTTATTAATTAGATAATATTCCAGATTCATAGATATCACAAAAACAATATAGGCATAATTTCTACTTTTGCTATTAACTCAGCTGACGAACTAGTCAGAAGAACCAAAATAGTGATAGGCCTACCAAATCTCCTTGATCTTTTGTAGAAGTAATAAAATTTGGATTTTGAGTGATTGGGCCTGTACATATTGGAAACACTATAGTCTGTATTTAATGAAGAATATTTCAAAGGTTGAGAGGACCGGTTTAAAACCACCAGTTGCCCTTTTGTGGGTGACTGCCTGTCTCAAGTCAGGAGTGAAATTTGTTTCTTCACATTGGTATTGTAAGATGAATGTTGATGTTTTGGTAACTCTGGAATCTCTTTGTTGTCATTGTTGGGTTTGATATTTATGAATATGGGTCATGTTTCTCTACATAAGTGTATCATAGTAGAGACATCCATCTGTAGAACTTCAATTTTCTAGTGAGGGACTTGTAGAAGTCTACTCCTTGCATTTGATACTCAATAATAGTGATTCAATCACTTAACTTATTAATTAGATAATATTCCAGATTCATAGATATCACAAAAACAATATAGGCATAATTTCTACTTTTGCTATAAACTCAGCTGACGAACTAGTCAGAAGAACCAAAATAGTGATAGGCCTACCAATTCTCCTTGATCTTTTGCAGAATTTATAAAATTTGGATTTTGAGTGATTGGGCCTGTACATATTGGAAACACTGTAGTCTGTATTTAATGAAGAATATTTCAAAGGTTGAGAGGACCAGTTTAAAACCACCAGTTGCCTTTTGTCGGTGTCTGCCTGTCTCAGGTCAGGAGTGAAATTTGTTTCTTCACATTGGTATTGGAAGATGAATGTTGATGCTTTGGTAACTCTGGAATCTCTTTGTTGCCATTGTTGGGTTTGATATTTATGAATATGGGTCATGTTTGTCAACATAAGTGTATCATAGTAGAGACATCCGTCCTGGAGCATATCTCTAGAACCCTAAGAGATAGAATAATGAAATTTATACCAGAGATGTTTCATACCAAGGGCATGTGCGCCATGCATTGCTTTTGGCCTTGACCAACTTTCAAGGTTGCAGGGCCCAAGAACATATCATTTTTTGTGCTTCCAGACATGCTGTATACATTGTGTAGCTCTCTTCTGTATATTGTGGCTCAGGGACATATATATCCTTTGGATCACTGTGCACTTGTTGTTACATGTGATGCACTTATGGAGGACCCTACAGTCAGCTGCTTTGAGCACTGCCCTCTGTTGTACGCCCCAAAGAAGCCAATGGGTGACCTGTTGCCCTCATCACTGTCCCCACTGTAGGGGTGGCCAGACTGGCTTGCTACCGCCTGCTGGGACACCTAGTTGTTGACCCTTGTGAGATTCAAACAGGGGCCTGTGTTGCAAATTCTGCATGTGGCTGTAAAATGAAAATACAAGACTCCCAGTCTAAACTATCTCATCTGCAGGTACGTCAGATCAGCCGCCATTTTGATTCTAAAGCCCTGTCATATGCCAATGCACCTCTGGTGCCAAACCTGCCACCTCACAAATTGTGGTGCTGTATTTAATCAGTACCTGCACCTGATCAGATGCCTACTCAGATATAAACTCATGAATATTAATATTAGCATGGCATCCCTCCACTCCCCTATGGTTTGTATGGCTTCTTATGGTGCTTCCCACCAGAGCCTTTGTTGTTTACAGTGTTTACTTGACCTGGATTTGCCAGGGTTGCTAAGCAGCTGTGATGTCACAGTCATGGGGAGGGAATTCCCTCAGCATGTGGCCATGTTTACATATCTATAGGCAGACATCCATTGCTCAGCTTCTGCAGTTGGCCTGTTTTGTGGCAATAGATCTTTAAATTCAATAAATTCTCTTTTAGCATTCGAGAGATGTACAAGGCAACCTGAGAAGATAAGCTATCATTAATACCCTCCTTGTTAATACTCATTGAGTTTAGCAAGCCTGGATACTGACTTAATTGACAACCCCTTGAGGCTGGCCAGATGGCACTGCATGGGCATGTTGCAGCTCAATTCCCACTAGAGACCCCTTGAGTCTAGCCCCTGAGCGCAGAAGCACCCTCAGCTTGGGGGGTGGGGGCACCATGCTCAACATTTCCATTACAGGCTGTGGAATTCAAATTTGCTTCATCCCATGTCAAACTACTGGCATTCACTGGCAAAATTCTTACTAAACTATGGCCAGGTATCTCTGTTATTTGTGCTGTAGCTTTGCTTACTGAATTGGGCACATACTACATCATTACGGCACTCTCCTGCTTGCAGAAATGTATTGCAGTGACAAGAATACTTCAATTGAATACCATGCAGGTCTGTACCAAGTGTCTACTTCATGAGTCCAACCCCCTTAAATGTACCCAGTCATCAAGGTGACAATAATTTGTTGCATGGGAACATAATTAAATTTTCAGGAAACTGGCCTGATTGACTTTGCTGTCCATCCATTGTAGATCTGTACCTGTGGGTGCTGCCCCCATGGCAACCGACAGCCTGCATCCATTACTGGAAATTTGGGTTGTGGCTGCTTTGTCCTGGAGCAGGAACAAATCCGCACGTTCTGTCATGTTGTCTGTCCTCCATGCACTGGGCCCACTGGCACATAGCATCGACTTGAGGAGGAGATCAGTGCCAATTAAGCCCCATGCAATCGTTTCTTGGAACTTACCTTAGATGGTCTCCAACACTTCTTCTTGGAGTTGGAATTCTGGTATTGCTATGCTGAATGAGTGGCAGAAGCTTTCGGTATCAATGTGCATTTTCTACCTGGAGTACATGCAATGGTGATTCACAGTGTGCTCACCCATGCAAATATGACAACTCAAGAAAAATTGTTTGATAATTCAAAGCTTTTTCACCAAGAGTAATGGAAGTGTTAATCTGTGAACAGGTGAGGATCTTACCTGAACGAGGCACAAGAAGTTAACTTATGGCCTCACCAAGGCTACTTTACAGGGATCCCAGGATTGCACATGTCTCAAATTTAGGTACCTCAACAGCATCCCTTGTTACTGCCTACCGAAAACAGCTGCATTCAAATTACTCAGATTGCCATAACAACTAGATAAGGCAGCAGGTTCCTTTCCTCAGCTTAAACAAACTGGTTTGGCTGTGCATCTGCAGTCACAATGCCAAACTTTATTCAGTCAGCTGAATGGTGCTCTGTCGGTCTTCTGTCCATAAACAAAATAATATTTTTGGCTTCTTTTCCAAAACTGTCTGTCAGGTCCACTTCAGATTTGGCGGGGATGGGTGGGTCTCTACCAATATCTTGTTCTTGGAAACTGTTTGGCCAATTGCTTCAAAATGAACAAACATACAACCCCCCCCCCCCCAATCATAAATTGAATTTTGTAGAGTGATTATTTGAAAAACACAATAGAGACACGCCCAAGGTACATCCCTACCAAGTCTCAAGTGAATCTAGCTGATGATTTGGTGAAAGCAGCAAAGGTGAATTAACCATTGCAATCCCCATGGACACACACAGTAGTAATCAATAAGAATGGGTGCATTAAACAGCTGAAAAGTACCAAAACTCTCAAAAAATTCATAAAATCAATTGTAAAAGTTGCAGTCCCTTGTGTGTTGGACAAATTAAGGTCTAGGGGTTCCCAGAAGTGTCTTTATGCAATGTCAAAGCAATAGGCCAAGTGTTTTTTTTTTCAGTTGAAAGTCTTGTTATCGCATTGAAAAAAAGAAAAGAAAAGAAAACAAAACAAAACAAAAAAGACAACCCCAAAAAAACAAAAAACAAAAACAAAAAAAATACACAAAAAACCAAACTAATTAAAAAAAACAAACAAACAAACAAAAAAGGTATACCTGTATACAAATATATAATAGGTGTGTATGATAGACTGCATCTGAACCTTTCCCATTAAAAAAAATGGTAGACCTGTATAATAAATTGTATATTAAACTATCCCATTTTAAAAAGAAAAATAAAAAAGTCAGCAAAACAGCATATATACTAAACTGCATATTAAGCTGGTTTAGTGAAAAAAAAGGGAAAAAGTAAAAGGTTGATCTGTAATAATCTGTTTATTAAGCTATCCCATATTAAAAGAAAAATACAGAAAAGAGAAAGAACTGATAGACTTGTATAGTAAATTGTATGCAAAGGTATTCCATTAAAAAGAAAAGAGACTGATTGGGCTGTGTAATAAACTACTTAAGCTATGCCATTAAAAAGGGGCGAAAAAAGAACTGGTACTAAGCACATACAATAAACTGTAGATATAACTATCCCAATAACCCTGTCCCCTTTGAATTAAGACTTAAGTCAACAGCTTTCCTTGGCAGTCAAATTGTTTTCATTACTGTAAAAATTATTTGAAACCCCTGAAGCAGAGGACATGTGAGCACCAGCTGCTTTTCCATTTCACCTTTAAAAAAGTGCTGTGCAGCAAGTGTACCCTACAGAGTCAGATCTGCTGTTATTATATATACCGTATTCATTCCAGTAGTAGCATGCTGCTGTGCTAATGCAAAGATTGCCTGGAGCAGACATTGTTTTGCAAAGTTTTGTGATGATATATCTTAAAGGAAAGCTCTCACAAATTGCCATAAAATTTGGTGTATCAATTTTACCATAAGAATAGCTTAAGAGATGGGAGAATGCAGGTATGATGTTTTAAAACAGTTTAAAACATCATACCGGCATTCTCCTGGACGGACTTCACCATCAACTTCAACAATGGACTATCCGTAACAATAACTTTTCAAGGATCATTTAACATCTCTTTAAAGTAAAACAATGCAAGTATTTTATAAAAACTTTATTAAACATTCGATATTTTTAATACAACAAAAACTGTTTATGACCTCACTTCCGGTTACAAAACCGGAAGCCAGATATAACCTGAATTATGTATACCTTAGCTATCATTTCAATAAAATTTCTGACTCCCATCCTCCCCTGACGAAGGCATGACAATGCCGAAACCGGTAGGGAGGGAGTCCATACACTTGAAGATTAGGTGTCGCAGTTCTTTATTTCAGTCATAGACTTTTGGTTTTCCTGTTGGTATTGTTGTTATGCACCCTAAACTGTTTTGTGAAATTTGTGAGACAGAAATCCATTACATTATTTGTCCAAGCCACAAGAAGTGCAGGCTGAATGGAACTTCAAAGGAATCTTCAGGGATCATGGGGAAATTCTTGTGGATCATGGGAAAACACAGAAGCCTGACCAAAGACTAGTCTCTGCAAGTCTTTACATAACAATTTCAGGGAATACAATGTGCCAATTAATAGATAAATTCAAATGTTGGAGTGATGATCTGACAGACTAGAGTAGTTTTGACACTTCACTGAGTGGTGTGCTATATTTTTCTTCAGAGATGCTCCAACAATACTGTTCACTGTTGAGTAGTACTAGTTACCATGGATATTCTGTAAACCTCAATACTGCAACATTCCTATCGGCTGGAATCTTCACATGCTTTCATCTAATGTAGAACACCTTGCTTATAGAATTTAAATAGTGTTGAAGTTTCACTTATTAAAATAGGAATATAAGACCATGTCTTGACACTTAAACTATAATTAGTGTGATTATGTTACTAAGCTATAATTCCAATTTTATGAGTGGCTCCCTTTAATTTACAATACCACAAGCAATTACACTTATTATAGAATCTGTATAGCATAAAATAACAACAATGAACCCTCCCCTTTCGTCAGAAGCAGTTGATGTTATAAAATATTGAACAATAATGGATTTTTAATACCCCCCCCCCCCCAGAGTGTTTGCTTCTATTAGAGCATGTGCTAAAATTGGAAGGAATACGGTATGTACATGTACATATATCAGTAGTTTATGATACAATGTATTTTATATATCCACATACCTCACTACATGTAGTTTATACATGTAAATGTACCTACCACACAAGTACATTACTCCTCCCCCTTCAACAAAGGCAAAAAAAGTTAATCAAGTTTCATCCAAAGTCTGACTTGAAAATGTTTCATTGTTTGTATGTATTTCAAGAGTTCTTCATGATAAATGGTAACAATCTCTTGCAAAAAAAAAGTATAAATTTTGCAGTTTACTTACTCAGTGGGTGGCTTAATCATACAGTCTTTATTACTTTTCAAATGCCTGCCCCATGTAGCAGACATGCACAGGTATGTAATTGTCTATTGACCATGCTTGAAAACCAAGTTACACTGAAGTTCCTGAACAACTGAAACTCTCTAATTGTCTCCATAAATTTACTCAAAGTGTCATCATGTGGTAAATACTGCAGACTGGGTCAAACATGCCTGGTTTCATTGAAGACAGAATATGGGACTATAATTTTGTCCTTGGAGGTACCCCTTTCAGTAGTGGTAATTACTATCAGTCCAAAACAAACAAACAAACTGATTCACTTTTGCCTTGTGATTGCATATTCAATGGCCTTGCCAAGTCATAGAGAGTAGACTGTGCAAGAAAAAACACAAGTCAACCATTGTTTCTTGTTACACACATCCACACATAACCATGCCGCATTGCGTCATAGTAATATACATAATAGATACCTGAAATTCCCTGTAAAGCTGTGAATTGCATCTCTAATGATCAAACTCAGGAGAAAACCACTACTTAATGATTGCAGCTGAAGCGTGGTCAGCTTTTGGGTAACAGCAATGATAGTTGTCATGCTGTATTTATTTGATTGTAGGTAAAGCTGATCTGAGGGTGATTTTAAAATATCTAGCGTTCTTTTAAGGGAGGTGGTCCTCCCATTGTACAAATCATTGCCGTGAACTTGCCTTAATTTGGTTATAAATAAATAACAATTAGAATGGAATGAAAAGAGAAAAGCTATACATACATGCAAGCTCAGATTTGGCAGAAAGACCAGATTTGATGATATGTTTCAATTGGGCACCCCGGCCGGTTAAGAATTTTTCAGAATGCAAGTCTCATTAGTTCAGATCAATGTTTTGAATATTACAGCACAACTTTACCTAATTGTCAGTAAAATTTAGTTACCATTATCTGAGTGAGAAGAATGCACAGGAGGAGGGGGTATGGGGTTAACTAAAAATGCATCATGATGACAGCATGCTTAAACATTGTACAAGTCATATCAGAGTACTTGAAAGGTCAGCAAAGGTGTGTACCACAGAACTTTATTCTGTTGCCTTGAATTTATGCTGATTAACCTGATAAGGAGTCATTTTCTGTGTTTGAGACCATGTGGACATCTGGTGCACAAATGAAATGTATTGTATACTCAGATTCTGGTCATTTTGTGCCTATAATACGCTTCATCAGTGAAGTGAGAGTTCCAAAGCGAACTCAGTATGGTGTATACAATGTACAGTTTTTGTTGTTAATGTTAAAGGAATGTCACCACCACGTATTTCTGGTAGACATGTCACTTAATTCTACCATGACTTCCAAATATACTTTAGAGACTCTGATATTGCATATCATAGGCTGATGTAACAAAATGCATTATAGTTCAACATGCAAGCACTTCATCACAGTTAACCATCTGTAAAAAAAAAAAAAAAAAAAAAAAACCAAGAAAAACATTGTGGGACATAGCTCTGGCCTGGTGGAGTTGAGTTAATTGACAATTCTGATAAACTTGCCTATCTTTACTGACTATGGTCATTCCAAAATAAGACCTGGGTGTAGCAGGGTTATAAATCAGGTGAGGGGAGCATGGATTCAGCAATCTGTGATTGCATCTTAATTTTTCTTTTATAGAGTCTCTCTGCATGACGGAGACTCGGAAGCTACTTCACTGGCTGATGCGACCCAGTGGTTCCCCCAGAGGACGTGCTGCATACGATGCTCGCAAGAAACCAAGCTGGGTCCCTGATGAGCTCTTCAAGAGTCCCACGGCCAAGTACTCCAATGGTCGATACAAGATGAGCAGGCGAGTTGCTGAGGACAACCTGCAGGATCTGGTGGCCGTGTTCTACCAGACGTTTCCAACGATCTACAACGAGGTAAGAGTTGCAGTTGAGAGGAATGGGCATCAGATGCCAGCTCGGTATCAGGTACAGGTAGGTCCACCTCCAGAGACCCCAGGTGAAGAAACTCGTCCCCCACCTGCAAACCAGACGCGACCTGGACTACGACCAGTACGACCACGACCTCCTTGTGTTAGGTCCCATGCAGATGATCGATACCGTACTTGTCGGGGGGAAATTCCAGACAGGCATAAATGTGGCCCCATACAGCAACGCCTAGCAGAGCTTGCAGCCTTACAGGCTGCTATGGTAGAACCAAATGAGCAGGTTGACCCGGTGGGCCATGTTTTGCAGTCAGCACAAGATCCTGCTGAACAGGAGGACCGTGACAGGTCCCGCAGGGGTGATCGGGAACGCTCTCGCTCATCATCTCCCCTCTCTTCCTCGGATGAGCAGGGTCGAGATGGTGGGCGTGAACGCTCACGATCTCCCTTGGGGTACCTTTCATCCTCGTCCGATTCAGAGTTGACCATGGTTACCTCTCTTTCGTCACGGTCGCTCCTGTTCTCGCCAAGCTCTCCATCTTCATCAGAGCAAAGTGACCGTGATCGGTCCTTTCGGGGTGATCGTGAACGTTCATGCTCATCATCTTCCCGGTCTTCTGTTGATTGCTCTCAGCGGCAATCATCAGAGGACCGAAGTGATGATGAACGTGAACGCTCACGATCCCCTGTGTCTCCCTTGATTGCTAACCCTACGTGGGTTACCAATCAACGGAGACGTGCACTGTCTCCCTCGTCTGATAACCCCTCGTGGGTTACCAAGCGACGGAGACGGGCACCAACTTCCTGTTCTGATAGCTCGTCAGAGGTTACCAATGGAGAGAGATGTGCACAGTCTCCGTCAACTGATAACCCCTCGTGGGTTACCAGTCGACGTAGACGTGTACCATCTCCCTCCACTGATAACCTCTCGGAGGTTACCAATCAAGGGAGATGTGCACAGTCTCCATCAACTGATAACCCCTCGTGGGTTACCAGTCGACGTAGACGTGCACCATCTCCCTTGAATGGTAACCCCCCACGGGCTACCAGTCCAGAAAGATGTTTTGCTGTCTTGGGTACTCGTCTTCGGGTGCCGCCACTTGCATCTGTTTTTCCCACGCATGAGAGGAGATCTGTTGGGATTCCACCATCAGGCAGGCATCGGCCAGGTGGTGAAATCTCAACAGGTGTGCCTCCATCTGTGGGGAGGACAGATGCACTGGCGGGAAGAGGAGTGCCCACGGCATCCCGGGCTACTGGAGGGCGACCAGGCTCTCCACGTCCTGGCAGGCTCTCCATGGCCCGGCTGTTCACTCCTAGAGTGGACAGCAGAGTCACCAGTTTTAAATAGAGTGTTTCATGTTAAACTTTGTAGTCTTATAAAGTTATAATATACTGCTGCAATATTTACAGTTGTTGCAATTCTTAGATCCACACATAATAGATTATTCTGCTGCCGGCAGAAATTTGTTTCTTCTTTCCCAAAACTGTGAACACTTTTAGTAGTGGAAAGTTTATTTGATATTCAACAGTTTTAGGGACACATGACAACATGCACACAGGCATCTAAATTCCTTTGATTTAGAATATAGATACAGTTTCTTGCAATGTTGGAGCTCCCAATTCGGCAGTGTTGCTGTGTTTTATCATTAAATTCTTCTCGCAAACCAGGTGTTTTATGTACTGTCTTCAAAACTGGGAGAATATATAGTTTGATTCAATTTCTACCAATGTACATTTAGTGGCACCACTGTAATTCAGGCTTGAGAATCTTCCTTTTTTCAGAGGAAATCCTCTTTTTGGTGAGTGTATTTTGAAAAGTAAATCCAGAATGGTATGAAATGTGCAAATTTGCAAAGATCTGCAATCAAAAGTTGTGATAGGGGTCAGTTCCTCTCTTTTACAAGTCTCCGTTTTCACCCCATGATTGACAAGAATCCATGGTCAATATTGGAATACTAGAGTACATGCATGTTTATGATTTTTTTTCCAAACCTGTTTCCTATATCAACTCAACTCGGCCTGGGACTTATTTTGTATTGAATTTATCTAGCCGAGCATGGGCTGTTCACAGCAAAGCCCTCTTGTCAAGGTATTTTCTGGTATTCCTGGCAGCATTTCAATTACTGGTGACTCTGGATGCCGGACAGTTGGCACATGTACAGGACATGTGTCACAGATGTTGCATTCAGTATACATGTATTAACTATGTTTACCAACCATTGGATCTGGGGGCTCCAGGGCAGCATATGTACTTTGTGAAAACCAAAGTTTGTGCTGATTGCACATATACATGGAAAAGGAACATAAATACTTTGTACTTAATTTTTTGTCTTGCCTTTGAATAAAAAAAGAGAGCTGGGGATTGTGTGCCCACTGCCATCCACAGCATTGTCATTCTATAGATCCTGAAATTTGCTTGGCAAAGGTTCTGATGTCACCACTCAGTCTGGTCACGTGACATCAGAAGGACAAAGTCACAGACGTGGACTTTTTATTTCACTGCTGTTGAAGGGTTAGTTGCAGACTTTCCAAGTTTGTACTACATGTGGTTCCATCTGATTTTTTTAAATGTTAATCTTATGCCAATGTTACTTTCTATTGTCATGATAGTGTAATTGGCACTCTGCAGCATTTTGATGAATTTAAGTCATGTTGTTACTTAAATTCGACACATTTTGACAATTGAAATACTTTGCAAGACCAGTAATCTACATGTATAACAATAACTTGACTTGGGATACTCATCAGCAGCAGTAGAAATGACCATATTGTTTGTGGACACAGTTTGATATAGAAGACACAACTGTTGTGGTACTGATCTAGTGGGAACAACGTGACTGGTTTATTACATTTCAGTGACGTCAGTCCATGACTGTAATAGCAGTAAGTGCCTATAGATGGCACACTAGGCTGGAGTACCATGCATACACATTCTATAACATCTCCCCTTTGAAAAAAAACATGAAAAAACTATGCCTATCTAATGGAGATAATAATGAGAAACGAGAAGCGCATTGTCCTTCTTCACTTGGTAAACAAAGCGATAGGCATATGATTATATATATGAAAGTCAGTACACAATAATAGTGTCCATGTATTAATGCAGTGTATAAAATATAGTCTGACAAGCATCCGAGTGATGTGTCATATCTTAAGTCTTAACACTATACGGTTATATATATAGTAAAGATTATATAGGTCTTATATTGTCTTGAGTGTACAAGTATTGTTTTAATAAGCACCAAGACGTTAGCACCACCAATGTTCATTGTGGGTCAATATAATTATGACTACACTATAAAGTCACTCTCTGAGGAGCTTTTCTGGCCCTTGGGGGGTTGCGTCGCACCTGCACAGCAGGGGTTTGAACAGTCTCTGGTGGTACCACTGTGTTATTGGGAGTATCAACCGGGTCATTGGGTGTACACAGTGCATCGTATTCATATCTGAATTGTCCCAAGTGTCACCAATGGCCTCACGGATGGGAGACTCTTGTGTACAACGTTTTAACCACACTTTCCACTTTCCCATTCGACTGACTGTAACCTGGAGAGGAGGTGATGTGTTGAAACTCGTATTCCTGAGCGAAAGTGGCAAATTCTGCTGAATTGAATGGCGGCCCATTATCACTGACACAAATGTCATGTCTGGCCATGTGAGCTTTGAGTTTGGTGATAATTAACTGCTTTGGCTTTCTTATCGTAAAGTCTATCTACTTCTGCAAAGTTGCTAAAATAATCTACAGTAATAAGATATGTTGCATCGCCAATACTACACAAGTCAGTGCCTATTTTGGCCCAAGGCCTGTCTTGCATGTTATGAGGGATCAATGTCTCCCTCTGCTGGGCATTAGCCATACTGCAGCAAACATCACATTTACTAATGAAATCTTTGATTTGCGATGTCATACCTGGCCAATACACAGCTTCACGTGCTCTGGCTAAACAGCCCACTACACCCAGATGGGTGTAATGTATACGTTGTAAAATGTCTTGTCGTATTCCTGTAGGCACGATACAACGTGAGCCGCGAAAGATTATTCCATCCTGTATTGCCAGTTCACTTTGCACATTATAGTATGGCATGGCCACTTGTGGCACCTGTAGTTTGTCTGGCCACCCATGTAGTATCAGTGATTTCAAAGTTTGCAACCCAGGATCTGCGTTTGTAGCAGTTTGAATTTTTTGTAGAGTTGCTTCTGAGACGGGCAGATAATCCATCATATTAATGTCTTCCAATGTTTGTTCAAAAACTGATCTTTGATCAATCATGTGTACAGTTTCCTGATCATCGGAAAAGCTGGTATCTTGCAGATAGGCTCGTGAAAGGGTATCCGCTATATACATGTGTTGATTGCGAACGTACACAAGTTCAACATCGTATTGTTGTAATTTGAGCAACATGCGCTGAAGGCACTTCGGTGCTGATGGCAGTGGCTTTTTGTAGATGGTCAAGAGAGGTAGATGGTCCGTTTGTACTGTTACTTTCCGTCCGAAAGTGTACTGATGATACTTCTCCAAACCGTATACAATGGCCAATAGTTCTTTTTCAATCTGACCGTAATTGCGTTCACTGGTAGACAAAGCACAACTGGCATAAGCTATTGGCTGACCATTTTGTAGTAGAGAACTGCCTAAGCCTGTCTCAGAACTATCACACTGCAGTGTTGTTTCATCACTTGAATTGTAGAATTTAAGTACAGGTGTTTGCGAGACAGCCGTCTTTATTTTCTGGAATGCTGCCTCATGGTCGACAGTCCAGCGCCACACAGCATCTTGGTGCGTC
Source organism: Hermodice carunculata (assembly GCA_964020975.1). NCBI lineage: Eukaryota > Metazoa > Annelida > Polychaeta > Eunicida > Amphinomidae > Hermodice > Hermodice carunculata. The sequence continues at coordinate 86,112,185 of OZ026627.1, read as the reverse complement.
AACTGTCGTAAGGGTTCACACAGGTCTGACAGACCTTTCACAAACTTGCTGAGGTATGTCACCCTGCCTATAAGCCGTTGTACACCTTTCACATCATTAGGTGCTGGCATTTCGATGATTGCTTTGACCTTGTCTGGATCGGATTTGAGACCATCCTGAGACAAGATGTGACCAATGTATGAGAGGTTTTTCACTTTCAACTGAAGTTTCTCTCTTAAGCTTTATGCCCAGCTGACGACATCTCGCCAGCAATTGTATAAGGTTGTCATCGTGATCGCGAAGGGCATCTGTTTCTGTATCTCCGACACCGTAAATCAAATAATATCATCGGCGACTGGGGCTACACCTTTCAGACCAATCAATGCTTCCGACAGTAAGCGCTGGAATTCTTCCGGTGCTGTGGATATGCCTTGTGGCAGTCGTAGCCAGCGGTACTTGCCCCATTCAGTCTCAAAGGTTGTAAGATCTGATGAATCATCATCCAACTGTACATTCCAAAACCCATTTTTCACATCACACAATGAAAATGCTTTTGCATTGCTTAGTTGGGGCAGCAAATCTTCCAATACCGGCATCGGGTAATGATTGCGCTTGAGTGCTGTGTTAAGTGGTTTAGGGTCGATGCACATGCAAATTTTACCATTTGGTTTTTTGCGTACAAGAAGACTGGAAATCCAATCAGTAGGTTTTTCGACACGACTGATGATATTAAGTGATTCCAACCTGTGTAGTTCTTGCTTGGTAGCCTCTTTGACGGCAAGTGGCAGTCTACGCAAGGGCATTTTGACTGGTTTCACTGACGGATCTGTTTCAAGATGTAATTTAACTCCTTTGATACATCTTTGACCTTCAAATACATCAGCGTAGTCTCGGAGCATATCATGTTTCGTCAACACTGAAGGTGTGTCACATAAATTGGATGCATTTGGTGACTATACAGTTGGTGCTGCTGTGGATGTTGTCATATTGTATGCTAATGAGGTTCATCCCCACTGCAGCTTTTTTGCCAAGCAAAGGGACCACATTTTTATCAATTACAATGAACTCAGTTTTGTACTTCCGACCATTGGCTGGATTTATTAGTTTCAATTGACAGGATCCGAGCGTGCGCATACTTGATTTGTCATACAGCTGAAGTACTTTGCCTGAATGTTCTATTGTAACCTTACGTGGGACACAACTTTTAGGTACAATATTGCATGTTGCACCTGAGTCTATTTGAAACTTGACAGGTGTTCCGGCCACATGGAGAACAGCAAATATTTTGGATGGCTTTCTAAATTGTCTCCACTGTGTTGACACTTTCTGGGTCCATGACAGTAGATGTCAATGCTTCATAGTCGCTGTCCGACTCGGAGCTTTCATCCACCACATTTCCTACATTATATTTGCGTTCAGGTTTGTTTGCGTGTGAACCTTTCCCAGGCTTAACATTGGTAGCACCCTGTGGCTGAGTTTTCGTTCGACAGACTGACTCATCGTGGTTCATAATACCACATGCAGTACACCTGTGGCTTCTGGCTGGGCACTGTCTTTTGTCCCGGATGTGCTGTTGTCCGCAGTAGCGACAGTCAACCATTGTTGGTGATTTTGACTTATTGCTAGGTTTCTTCTTCTTTTTGATCCAGTTTACATCCTGACTAGCTGCTTCCTGTCCAGTCATATGACTGTCACTAGCTTCTGCAGCTTTGCACTTGTCAACACATATTTGCAGATCTTTTTCTCCTGCAAAAGTCTCTTACGTAAGTTGTTGTTGCGAATGCCACAGACAATTCTGTCTCTTATTAGACTGTCCTTAAGTGTGCTGAATTCACATGTGGTTGCCATGGTGCGTAGATGTGTGACATAGTTATCTATGGACTTTCCTGATTCTTGATTTCTGTTATTGAAAAGGTGTCGTTCATAGATCACGTTTGTTTCACCTATACAATAATTGTCGAACAGTTTTATGACTTTGTCAAGGTCTTGTTTTTCTGTATCATTGTTGTATGGCCGGGCATTGTAAACTTCTAGAGCCTCTGGGCCTATACATGTGATAAAGGTGGCGATCCTGTACCTTTGCTTTTTCCTTGTTGCCTCACTGTCAGGCTTTGATGCATCAATATCATCCAGTCCTGTTACAACTTCATAACTTTCCCACACCTGTTTCCAGGCTTTCCAATTTTGGGCCAAGTTGCCTTTGAGTGATAGCTTTGGTGGTAAAGGGACGTTGCTTTGTAACCCTGACATGATTTACGTGGCTTATTGCAGGGGATCACTGTAACTTGATACGTACAGTACTTCGTACTGAGACACGCTGGGAGGGCGATATTATGTGTCTGTGTCAATCCCTCACCGTTCAGCTGCACTGTTCACCATCAATTTGAGTGTCTCTCCTCGGAAAATGTGTTTCAGTGATGGCACAACTCCAATTTGTAGCATCTGGCCACTTCTGACACCATGTTTGTGGACGCAGTTTGATATAGAAGACACAACTGTTGTGGTACTGATCTGGCGGGAACAACTTGACTGGTTTATTACATTTCAGTGACGTCAGTCCATGACTGTAATAGTGGTAAGTGCCTATAGATGGCACACTAGGCTGGAGTACCATGCATACACATTCTATAACACATACTGAAGCAACTTGTGACACATATTTTGAGAGTAACTGGCAACTTTGACTGTGGCATAGGAATTTTGATTACATTTGGTTTGTTGGTTTGGGATCTGATGCATTTTGCCTGGAAATGAGTATCTTGGTGACCCTCACCTAATGTTCCTGAACCAGTCTTGTATATGTTACCTAAATATATTGCATTGAATTTTGACTTCTTTGTACAGAGGTAACAGCCACAGACTGGACCATTCCATAAGCGTATGGCTGCCATGAACTCATCTTTCGTGTCCAAGGCTTTTGTTTTCCTCAGTAGGTCATGCCACAATTTAATCATAATTAATGCTGAGTTTTTGTGAACATCCTTGGGCTACAAGTTGTGCTTTGTATCTTTCAATTAAACTGTTAGCACACTTTGTTTTGAGCACATATATCCACTAGCTTCCAACTGCTTTACTGCCCTTGGGTAGTTTTAGAAGCTCATAGACATTATTTTCCATTAATGACTTCATCTCCTTGTCCATGGCAGCACTCCATTTGGCCTCATTTCAACCTCACAATGCTTCGTTAACAGTTATTGGGTCACTCAGTTCATCATTTGGCCAATTTGTTACCTACTCTCCTTAGAAATTTGGAGGGTGTGTCTTTCCCCGTGACCTTCATTAAGACCAGCTCTGGTTCATCAACAGTTTTCTTCTCATCACTCCAACACACCAACTGGACGTATCCCTTGTTTACTTCTGTATTTGGCACACCCTGTGGCATACCCTGCTTTAATTTGCTAAAGATGACATCTCTACTGCAGAAAACTTTCTCTCGCTGCATATCAAACCAAAATTGTCTAAACCCTTTTGTCTCAGTGCTGTAGCCAGGAGAATACACTGTCTTAGTCTTTGAATCTAATCTCTGTCTCTTATCTTTGTTAATGTGACTATATGCAAGACAACCAAACACTCGTAGATTCTCAAGATTTGCCTCCTGATTTCTCCGTGCCTCATAAGTTGTCATGTCTGGAACTGCCTTGGTTGGACTGTGATCACAGACATACACTGCTGTTGACAGTGTCTCGGCCCAGAATTTCTGTGGTAGATTTGCATCTGCCATCATTGATCGCATTGTTTCTGCTAGAGTTCTATTTGTTCTCTCTGACACTCCATCTTGCAGTGTTTTTGGATCTGTCAATTGCTGATATATACTCACCTCCATTGTCAGTGCAAGGTGCCTTCAATTTGTGCCCTGTTGCATTTCTACTAATGCTTTCCACTCCAGACAATACTGAAACGCTTGGTCCTTGGTCCAGTATATAAACCCACAGGCAGCGGGTCTTGTCATCAATGAATGTCAGGATATGTACTCAGCTCCAATTAATGACTTTTCATTCTTTTTTCCATATACATCACTGTGTACTAATCCAAGCAGTTCCCCAGCCCTCTTAGCATAATCTGTTGGAAACAGATTTTGATGCTGTTTGCCTACAACACATAGTTCACAGAAGTTCAGTTGTTTTGTGGAGTCATAGTCAAAACCAGTCACTAATCCTTTGTTATCCAGTTTTCCTAGTCTCTGTTTTCTCAGATGACCATAGTGACCATGCCAGACATCCTCCTTGATGACTGAACCTTGGCTGTTAGTTGCAACACATGTCTTTTGTTGATTAACACTTTCACAATCCAGGCAGTACAGACTTGTTCATCTCATTGCCATGGCAATAATATGTTGCTCAGCAGCTAAAATAGAACAGCCAGTTTTGCTGAACTCTGTAGTTTTCCCGGCTTGTGTTGCCTTTGATACATTAAACAAGTTACAAGACAGCTTGGGCACATACAACACATCATGTAACTTGTACCTACTGAGGTCTGAGTTTGGCAACCTCATACATGCATATATTCAACAGGATAACTCCAGATCCCATTGCCTGTTAACCACATTGCCATCTCCCAGTTTAACTTCCAGTAATTGGTCCAGATTATTAACAGTTCAAGAAATGACTTGCTAACATTGTACATATGACGTACATGTTGCATCTGAATCTACAATCCAGCTGTTCAGATAGGTGGTTGCATTAGAGACAAACCATGCCTGACCATTGGTCCTGCACACTCACTTTCTGAATTATTGTGGTCCTTTCCCTTGTATTCTGCTGTTTTTGCCTTTTTCTCCATCTGACTGAAGTCATGCTCATTATTTGAGAGCTCTGTACAGTTAATTTTAACATGCCCAATCTTTCCACAGTGATGGCATCTACAAGAGCCTTTTTGTTTCTTTTGAGTTTGGCTGTCATGGCTGATTCACTGTTTGTATCTGCTTGTGCTCATTCTTTTCATTTCAGCTCTTCATACCTTTCAGTCATTATTTCCGTCCTTAGTACCTCCACATTTGCTTCTAGTGCTGTTACCAATGTGTTGTAGGAATACGGCAAGCTTGCCAGCAACGTGACTACTTGATGTTCCTCCTTTGTTGGTGCCCCAATGACTGACAGTTCTTAAAAGATCTCAGTCATCTGCTTTATGTGTTCCTTAAGGGGATTTACAGCTCTATGTTTCAGCACATTCCACCTCTGCCGCAATGATGATGATAATAGCTTGTGGGCCCAAGTTTTCCTTTCAAAATGACGTGCTAACTTCTTCTATACCTCTACTGGGTCCACGGGATTCCCCCTGATACAGCAACGATGGTTTTATTGCCAGAACAATGGCAGCCGTTGCCTCATCTTTCCTACTTCTGAATTTTGCTGCGCCAGCTGCTACAGTAGGAACCTCCTCCGTTTCGTTGACTGTCGATCACAAATATGTCTTTTATCAGGGCCATCCTGCACAGCACCTTTCTCGTATATGTAGCATAATTTGACCCATTCAATGGTACAATTAACACAGTGTTAGATTCAGTTGTCATGGCCATTTTATGGTTTCATATACACACTCCAAAACCACTTCCTTCAAGTTCAAACAGAACAACTCAACAAATTCTCCTGGAAAATGTACTTAACATGTTATTTTTTAGAGTACAGGAGAACCATTTTTTCTCTAATATTAGGACATACATGTACATTTTTTGAAAATATGCATAGCCCTCCCTACTTCCTCCCCCTTCCACTTGTATCTAATGGTTGGTATTTGAATGTGCATCTTTTTCAGATGAATTTACTTGTGAGAGAGCTTGGTTGAGGCAGGCTAAGTGATACATAGCTGATCTTATAGGATTCATGTAGCTGAACTTATAGGATGGGTTAAAGTACTGTTATTTTTACATGTATTAAGTCTGTCAACTGGTCATTATGAATAAGTGGTTGTGCAATGAAATAATTATTGCTTACCTTGACCAAAGATCAATGACATCTAATATTCTGATAGTAATTTGTTCAGTACAGCATTATTTGACATTTTAAGCTCAGTTGACTCCTCAGTCAGCTGAGCTAGTGGATGGGCAGCAATCTGTCATATGTGTCCTTCTGTTGAACATCCACAATGTCATTGTGACTTTTGGCAGATTGTCAGCCAGATGAACAGGAGTGTGCATCTCTCTGTCGCTTTGTTCATTCTTTGTATTATCATGAACTGCTGCAGACTCATGTACATGAGCAACATCATAATGAAGTTATCAGCACATCTATTTAAGTATAAGATACACTATTAACATGCAAACTTGCAGCATAATGCATGTCAGCTTTGAATTTTGAGTCTTACTTAAATGAATGAAGATTTAATATGCACACAGGTACATCTGTTGAATATATATAAATTTGTCTCAAAAAGTCAAATTTCCTGCAACACTTCCATACCATCATCAGTACCCAAAACCTGTCAGCCAAATTCCATACTCTCCATGTCAATTGCTGTCACTGCCTACCTTGTAGGACATGTACATGGAATAATAATAATACTAATAATAATAATAATAATAATAATAATAATAATAATAATAATAATAATAATAATAATAACAATAATAATAACAAAACAATGACTATAATAATAATACACAGACACTGATTTTTTAAATTTAATTTTTGTTTTTAATGGTATCAAAACGTGTTCAACATATAATTTTTGAAGAAGGCTATACCCGCCTGGATTATACCAGGATGTGTATCCTTGATAGCAGCTTATTGTCTCAGCTTAATATAGATAAGACAATCCACATAAATTATTCACAATTTAAGAACATGGAATAGTACTGAAGTAGCACATGAAACAACACACAAATAGTCACTTGCTTGTAACTGTAAGAACAGTATAATGAAGGCTGATGTACGTGTCATATATATATATATATTTATTTATTTATTTATCTAGAGGAATACATGTATTTACAAAACCAAGTATAAATTGTGCATATGTACAAACCACCTGATTCCACATATTGTAGGTGTATGTGGTCCATTGTTAGCTGTACAAGCCAAACAACATGCACTGTATTCCTGTTGGCAAGTGTGTCCCTGCATGTGTGACCAGTAGAAAGATAATCCTTTTTTTTTTTTTTGGGGGGGGGGGGTTGATCTATATTGATAAATCTGAGATGTATGTCCAAAGGGTAGCTGCAGCAAGAGGATGCCAAATGGGGATCCTTGTCTTATGTGCATGTATGTTTACAAAATTATTTGCGGACCTCACCACTGGTGGCAGCACCAGTCAAATCCAAGCCTTGGGTGTGGCATCTGCCAACTGCATTCCACATTGTGTTCAAGTGACCACTGGTGGCAGCACCAGTCAAATTCAAGCCTCAGGTGTGGCGTCTGCCAACTGCATTCCACATTGTGGCCAAGCTACACACATACAAGTTTGTGTGGCTTGTTTCTGGGATCCTTGTCTTATATTCTGAGACAAAATACTCCATTTGCGTACTGCCAGTCTGGAATAACAGTATGCAAATCCCCATAAGTTCTTTATTGGCAGAATTGCCACCAGAGGGCATTAGTGGCCACTCACAAAAGAGCATCTTGCTCTGCAACACTGTGGTCTTTGGATAAAACAAAAAAAAAAAAGGGTGGGGGTGGGGGTGGGTCATGTTACCCAAAGCTGCAACATGTGGACTGTTACATATGGCCACATGCATTGAGACCTGTCTTCAATGGTAAAGTTATGGTGGGCATGTAAGATCCTAGCCTTGAGTCCCATATGCACGATGTTGGTTGGCAAAATGTCTTGCATGTAAAAGACATTTTTAAAGTCTCAGTTTCTTGTGCCATGGGGTGGTATGATGTCTTTGTGTCTTTTTGGTTTTGTTTGCTTTTGTTTTTGTTTTAAGTTACACTTGATGTGTCTGTATTGCATGGATTTGTTTCTGTTACCCTGTGATGGGTATCTGTTGTGTATGGAGGGATATAGCTAATGCATGATTGCACCAGTAAATCATTGAGGTTGGTTGGTCAGCTGTAAGCCAAAACCCTTAGTCTTTCAGACAGGACCTTATGAAAGCTTCAAATGCCTGTGTCTCAGTTGTCTTTTATTGTTTTCTTTAATGTGTGTATTGTTGGAACATTGGGGGATACCAAGGGACCAAGAACAGTTTGCTTTGTTGTAGTTCAATGTCTCTATGTTTTTGCAGCTGTCTTGCAGAGGTACATGCCTTGCTAGAGTAACATTTTTTTTTCACTGACTTGGAAAGATTGCCTCTCGCAGCATATATTATTGGAAATCTGGCATGTAAATGAAATTTTTGAAGTGTTAGTTTCTTGTGCCACTGGATGATATGTTGGCTGTGAGTGTTTTTTGTTTGTTGTTGTTATAAGCTACACCTGGTGTGTGTTGTTTCGGGAGAGTATCCACCATATCTGGTATTGCATGGATTTGTTTCTGTTACCCTATGAGGGGTATCTGTTGTGTATGGAGGGATAGCTAATGCATGATTGCACCAGTAAATCCTTGAGGTTGGTTGGTCAGCTGTAAGCCAAAATAAACTCAGTCTTTCAGAATGGGAACTTGTGAAAGCTTCTAATGCATGTGTCTCACTTGTCCTTTATTGTTTTCTTTAATGTGTGTATTGTTTAGTGATACCTGGGGATCAAGAACAGTTTGCTTTGTTTCAGTTCATTCTCTCTGTTTTTATGGCTCTGTCTTGCAGAGGTACATGCTCAGCTAGAGTAACATTTTCTCTACTAACTTGGAGGGATAACGTCTCACAGCATGTATTATTGAAAATTTTACATGTAAATGGAATTTTTAAAGTCTTAAGTTTCTTGTGCAGATTCTTGTTACCAATGTAAGTTTACCAAAAGGTCCTGTTGTTTTGCATGAAGCATTTTGGGTGTGCAGATCTGAAACGCAGACACAGCTTTACATGTATGTATGTGTATCTGTGGGTTTGCTGTACAGAGACGTGTACAGTTTTAATTATTATTATTGTCAATTGAACAAACAGGACAAGTGCCTGACGGCTCAGATTCCTGCTGAAAATTAGTATTTTCAGTGATTTGTTTTGGAAGCAGTTCAACTCATTTCGCCCGTAGCTGGGCTCATCAGGAACTGGTTGAACGCTCTTTAGCTCGGGAAGGGCTACAAAAAAAAAAAAAAAAAAAAAAAAAACAAAAAAAAAATTATTATTGTCAAGTTGAACAAGTGTGTCAAAGTATGGAAATTTAATATGAAGAAATGTGATTGTGAATTTATTTGTATCATGGCAAGAGTTTAAGTGATCAAGTGACAAAATTATGGAGTTTCTGTTTCCCCCAAAGTTAAAAATATCATGAATAAATTGAGACCAAACCTGAGGTTTCAGTGGGAGGAGAGGAGATGATTCTCCTCAGAACAGAATAACACAAGATGCCCTGGTCAATACATGGCTGTACCACATATTAACCAATGGATGAAGATCACCATTGAATTAAAACTTGTTGTGGTAGAGTACTCAAGCCCCAAAAGACTCAAGATATCATGTATGGCTGCATGGCTTCTGTTGAATGCAGTCTGTTGTTGTGCGACAGTCTCTGTTACAAGCTGACTGTCTGTGTTGAGAGCGCTTTATTTTGTTAACATTAGTTGGCAGTAGTGTACAACATGTAAGATAAGACCAGTTGATAGCTATTGAAACATTCAATGTCAATATTGAACACACAATCCATATTGCCCCCCTCCCCCCCTTGCTAAGCTTATTGTGTGCTTATGCCCTTTCCTCTGCAGTAAAAAGGATCATAAAGCTTGGTAGCTTTGAGTGATGTCCATGGTTCATGCACAGACCTGTTATGTGATAGGTCAGCGATCATAAATGTCTGTAAATTTAATATTAATATTATATGGAAGGATGTTTAATAAATGAGTGACTACATATTTTAGCACTAGGAAATTATATAGAACCAATGTTCATCATTGACTTGAACTGATATTGTCTGCCTAGTAATACGATGTTCTGTTGAATGGTCATGCTTATAATGTATGTATTCAAAAGAAAGCAGTAAAAAAAAGGGAACTCTCAATAACATGTTGGTTTTTGTTAATTGTTTCTTTAGCTCTGTCTTCAAACATGCTTATGTCAAAGATGCATCTTAACATGGGCAGGCATTATTGTGGCCTACAGTGTGCCCTGTTGATTTTGAGGGCTACTGTTACTTATCACAGTAACAAGCTGGCGGGATGATAGCTGTATCACTGATGTGACTGATTTTAGGTGCATTGGTTGCCTGGATGGTCTGCTGTGCATCTGGAGTTTGGCTTACCGCCAAGTTCGGCATATTGTTCATGCATCTATTGTCAATACTTAATGGTTTATTCACAGCTGTGGTATTCACCTGGTCACTGCATGTGTTTTGTTCAGTTTCTGTGTATTAGTCTCATTATGTGAGTTGAACATGGTCTGGTCTCACACTAGTAGGTCCTTGTGTTGTTGGGGTGGGGCTTTCCTTTGTCTCTTTTATGACTTTCCTGGTTCATCCATAGACCCTATTGTCACTGGTACTGACCAACTAGGGCCTCTGCTGTCCAGTTTAGGCAATTACTGTTGGTTGAAAAATGATTAAACAAGGCAAAGGCCCAGCAGCCAAAATGTGGGTTAAGAGGAAATTCGTCCGACTGGTTTCGCCGTATGAGCGGCTCATCAGAAAAAAAAAAAAAAAAAAAAATTACCGTTGGTTGCCAGTATGTAGGTGTACACACGCTCACCCTCTTTCAGCTTTGGATGGGGTACATGTTTTAACAGCTGTCCTGTCATAAGCTTGTTTTTTATTTGCTCTGTTTGTCTGCCAATGCATCATGCAGACTGATGGTGATGGTTTAGGCATGAGCTGTACTTGTGTGGTTAGTATAGTGGTTTTTGTCTCGCCAGCGTAAGCTGTTGGCGAAACTAAGCAGTCACTTTCCGGATGTCCTTCCGTCCGTCCATCTGTCTGTCTGTCCATCCGTCTGTCCATCCATCCGTCCGTCAACAAAAAACTTCGGAGTGGCTGGAAATACGTTGGCAAGACATTCATGCCCCCAGGCATGACTGGTGGTTCTGACTGTCCCATTAATGCTTGAGTTGCACTGGCAAGTTTGTCATGAGGCAGTGTGTTGCGCCACTCTAACATTGATAATTGGATGTAGGACTTGTCCATTTTACATCTCTTTGATCATACGCTTTACAATCTTGACATGGCTTTCTGCAAATCCATTGCATTGTGGATATAGTGCTGATGAAGTCACATGTTTGAAGTGCTGCTCCTTTGTGAACATTTTAAACTCTTCACTTGAAAAGTGTCCCGCGTTATCCATGGTTAAAGTGTCAGGTACCCCTTGTCTTACAAATTTTTTTTCGTCCATTCTATTACAGTTTGGCTTGTTGTGGTCCATTGTTAGCTGTACAAGCCAAACAACATGCACTGTATTCCCGTTGGCAAGTGTGTCCCTGCATGTGTGACCAGTGGAAAGATAATCCTTTTTTTTGGGGGGGGGGGATTTGATCTATATTGATAACACAGGTTCATAAATCTGAGATGTATGTCCAAAGGGTTACTGCAGCAAGAGGATGCCAAATGGGGATCCTTGTCTTATGTGCATGTATGTTTACAAAATTATTTGCAGACCTCACCACTGGTGGCAGCACCAGTCAAATCCAAGCCTTGGGTGTGGCATCTGCCAACTGCATTCCACATTGTGTTCAAATGACCACTGGTGGCAGCACCAGTCAAATCCAAGCCTCAGGTGTGGCGTCTGCCAACTGCATTCCACATTGTGCCCAAGTTACACACATACAAGTTTGTGTGGCTTGTTTCTGGGATCCTTGTCTTATATTCTGAGACAAAATACTCCATTTGCGTACTGCCAGTCTGGGATAACAGTATGCAAATCCCCATAAGTTCTTTATTGGCAGAATTGCCACCAGAGGGCTCTAGTGGCCACTCACAAAAGAGCATCTTGCTCTGCAACACTGTGGTCTTTGGATAAAGCAAAAAAAAAAAGGGTGGGGGTGGGAGTGGGTCATGTTACCCAAAGCTGCAACATGTGGACTGTTACATATGGCCACATGCATTGAGACCTGTCTTCAATGGTAAAGTTATGGTGGGCATGTAAGATCCTAGCCTTGAGTCCCATATGCACGATGTTGGTTGGCAAAATGTCTTGCATGTAAAAGACATTTTTAAAGTCTCAGTTTCTTGTGCCATGGGGTGGTATGATGTCTTTGTATCCTTTTGGTTTTGTTTGCTTTTGTTTTTGTTTTAAGTTACACTTGATGTGTCGGTATTGCATTGATTTGTTTCTGTTACCCTGTGATGGGTATCTGTTGTGTATGGAGGGATAGCCAATGCATGATTGCACCAGCGAATGGTTTAGGTTGGTTGGTCAGCTGTAACCCAAAATAAACTGAGTCTTTCAGACGGGACCTTATGAAAGCTTCAAATGCCTGTGTCTAAGTTGTCTTTTATTAAGTTGTCTTTTATTGCTTTCTTTAATGTATGTATTGTTGGAACATTGGCTGATTCATAGGGACCAAGAACAGTTTGCTTTGTTGTAGTTCAATGTCTGTATGTTTTTGCAGCTGTCTTGCAGAGGTACATGCCTAGCTAGAATAACATTTTCTTCACTGACTTGGAAAGATTGCCTCTCGCAGCATATATTATTGGAAATCTTGCATGTAAATGAAATTTTTGAAGTGTTAGTTTCTTGTGCCACTGGATGGTATGTTGGCTGTGAGTGTTTTTTGTTTGTTGTTGTTTTAAGCTACACCTGGTGTGTGTTGTTTCGGGAGAGTATCCACCATATCTGGTATTGCATGGATTTGTTTCTGTTACCCTATGAGGGGTATCTGTTGTGTATGGAGGGATAGCTAATGCATGATTGCACCAGTAAATCCTTGAGGTTGGTTGGTCAGCTGTAAGCCAAAATAAACTCAGTCTTTCAGAATGGGAACTTGTGAAAGCTTCTAATGCATGTGTCTCACTTGTCCTTTATTGTTTTCTTTAATGTGTGTATTGTTTAGTGATACCTGGGGATCAAGAACAGTTTGCTTTGTTTCAGTTCATTCTCTCTGTTTTTATGGCTCTGTCTTGCAGAGGTACATGCTCAGCTAGAGTAACATTTTCTCTACTAACTTGGAGGGATAACATCTCACAGCATGTATTATTGAAAATTTTACATGTAAATGGAATTTTTAAAGTCTTAAGTTTCTTGTGCAGATTCTTGTTACCAATGTAAGTTTACCAAAAGGTCCTGTTGTTTTACATGAAGCATTTTGGGTGTGCAGATCTGAAACGCAGACACAGCTTTACATGTATGTATGTGTATCTGTGGGTTTGCTGTACAGAGACCTGTACAGTTTTAATTATTATTATTGTCAATTGAACAAACAGGACAAGTGCCTGACGGCTCAGATTCCTGCTGAAAATTAGTATTTTCAGTGATTTGTTTTGGAAGCAGTTCAACTCATTTAGCCCGTAGCTGGGCTCATCAGGAACTGGTTGAACGCTCTTTAGCTCGGGAAGGGCTACAAAAAAAAAAAACAAAAAAAAAAAACAAAAAAAAAATTATTATTGTCAAGTTGAACAAGTGTGTCAAAGTATGGAAATTTGATATGAAGAAATGTGATTGTGAATTTATTTGTATCATGGCAAGAGTTTAAGTGATCAAGTGACAAAATTATGGAGTTTCTGTTTCCCCCAAAGTTAAAAGTATCATGAATAAATTGAGACCAAACCTGATGTTTCAGTGGGGAGGAGAGGAGATGATTCTCCTCAGTCATGAACAGAACAACACAAAATGCCCTGGTCAATGCATGGCTGTACCACATATTAACCAATGAATGAAGATCACCATTGAATTAAAACTTGTTGTGGTAGAGTACTCAAGCCCCAAAAGACTCAAGATATCATGTATGGCAGCATGGCTTCTGTTGAATGCAGTCTGTTGTTGTGCAACAGTCTCTGTTACAAGCTGACTGTCTGTGTTGAGAGCGCTTTATTTTGTTAACATTAGGTGGCAGTAGTGTACAACATGTAAGATAAGACCAGTTGATAGCTATTGAAACATTCAATGTCAATATTGAACACACAATCCTTATTGCCCCCCCCCCCCCCATACACACACACACTAAGCTTGTTGTGTGCTCATGCCCTTTCCTCTTGAGTAAAAACGATCATAAAGCTTGGAAGCTTTGAGTGATGTCCCCGTGCATGCACAGACCTGTTATGTGATAGGTCAGCGATCATAAATGTCTGTATATTTAATATTAAGATTATATGGAAGGATGTTTAATAAATGAGTGACTACATATTTTAGCACTATGAAATTATATACAACCAATGTTCATCATTGACTTGAACTGATATTGTCTGCCTAGTAATACAATGTTCTGTTGTATGGTCATGCTTATCATGCATGTATTCAAAAGAAAGGAGTAAAAAAAGGGAAGTCTCAATAACATGTTGGTTTTTGTTAATTGTTTCTTTAGCTTAGCTCTGTCTTCAAAGATGCATCTTAACATGGGCAGGCATTATTGTGGCCTACAGTGTGCCCTGTTGATTTTGAGTGCTACTGTTACTTATCACAGTAACAAGCTGGCGGGATGATAGCTGTATCACTGATGTGACTGATTTTAGGTGCATTGGTTGCCTGGATGGTCTGCTGTGCATCTGGAGTTTAGCTTACCGTCAAGTTCGGCATATTGTTCATGCATCTATTGTCAATACTTAATGGTTTATTCACAGCTGTGGTATTCACCTGGTCACTGCATGTGTTTTGTTCAGTTTCTGTGTATTAGTCTCATTATGTGAGTTGAACATGGTCTGGTCTCACACTAGTAGGTCCTTGTGTTGTTGGGGTGGGGAATTCCTTTGTCTCTTTTATGTCTTTCCTGGTTCATCCATAGACCCTATTGTCACTGGTACTGACCAAATAGGGCCTCTGCTGTCCAGTTTAGGCAATTACTGTTGGTTGAAAAATGATTAAAACAAGGCAAAGGCCCAGCAGCCAAAATGTGGGTTAAGAGGAAATTCGTCCGACCGGTTTCGCCGTATGAGCGGCTCATCAGAAAAAAAAAAAAAAAAAAAAAATTACCGTTGGTTGCCAGTATGTAGGTGTACACACGCTCACCCTCTTTCAGCTTTGGATGGGCTACATGTTTTAACAGCTGTCTTGTCATAAGCTTGTTTTTTATTTGCTCTGTTTGTCTGCCAATGCATCATGCAGACTGATGGTGATGGGTTAGGCATGAGCTGTACTTGTGTGGTTAGTATAGTGGTTTTTGTCTCGCCAGCGTAAGCTGTTGGCGAAACTAAGCAGTCACTTTCCGGATGTCCTTCCGTCCGTCCATCTGTCTGTCTGTCCATCCGTCTGTCCATCCATCCGTCCGTCAACAAAAAACTTCGGAGTGGCTTGAATTATGTTGGCAAGACATTCATGCCCCCAGGCATGACTGGTGGTTCTGACTGTCCCATTAATGCTTGAGTTGCACTGGCAAGTTTGTCATGAGGCAGTGTGTTGCGCCACTCTAACATTGATAATTGGATGTAGGACTTATCCATTTTACATTCTTTGATCATATGCTTTACAATCTTGACATGGCTTTCTGCAAATCCATTGCATTGTGGATATAGTTGTAATGAAGTCACATGTTTGAAGTGCTGCTCCTTTGTGAACATTTTAAACTCTTTACTTGAAAAGTGTCCCGCGTTATCCATGGTTAAAGTGTCAGGTACCCCTTGTCTTACAAATTTTTTTTCGTCCATTCTATTACAGTTTGGCTTGTGATGCTTTTTGATTTCTTGAATTCTACAAATATTGAGTAATAGTCCATGAGTACAATGTAGTATTCTCCCTCCAGTTGGAATAAATCACTGGGCAGTCACTGCCATGGCCTTAATTGTCAGAGTCTCAGTGTGTACCATTTTGTCTTGCTGCTGTGGTGGACTGCATTGAGGGCAGATGGTGCATTGATCACACATGTCAGCTACCTGTCCATTCATACCTGGCCAACTAAGTGAGTAGAACTCAACATGAAGTCTTTTCTTTCCCTATAGGTGGTCGTGGCCGGTGAATCTGGGTCAGTATGTCCTTTCTCATTGCTTATGGTACCACCAGTCTTTCTACTCTGCATGAGCACAAATCCATCATATACACTTAGGCCTAATTCATATCATACTGTCCAATGAGGGTGGATTTCCTCTGCCACATGTTCGTTTGCCTGGCCAGCCCTGTGCTGTGTGATTTATAAAGGGATGTAGTGTGGAATCTTTGTCCATTCATTCTTGAAGTTGCTGTAGTCTGGTGTTGCTGATAGGTACGTTTTCTAATGTGAGAACCAGTAGGTCACTGTCACTGTTGGGTAGTACCACCTTGTCCTGTGGTGCCTGGCTCAATGAGTCGTTTATTGCTAAGGTTTTAACTGGCTTTCAGATAATAATGAAATTGTATTTCTGCACTTTCAGTGTAAGTCTTTGTATTCTGGGCATGCAGTGCTGCAGCTGATGGCTTCTTGTGTATGCATTTGATTGGCCGATGGTCAGTTTTTGGGCCATATATGTATTCATGGAAGCATTCACGTCCCCATTGTTTTGAGAACATTTCTTTTTTTATTTGTGTGTGCCCAGTCTGTGTGTTTGTTAGTCTTCAAGATACATAGGGCACTGGGCGGTCATTTTGATTTATGCATGCGGCTTTGAATGTCGAGTCACGTTGGCTGGTCCAGATCCACTCATTTTTTTGCATTGTGTTTAAATGTCATAATAGTTTTGTCTTTTTGGAGGCATTTAGGACGAACTTTGCCACACAGGTGATCATCCTTAGGAATCTGGCTAATTCTTCTTTGTCTCTGGGAATCAAATACCTTTGTATGGCCTCCACCTTGTGATCTATCGATCTTTATTCCCTCTTACATCAGTAGGAATGTGTATCAGTCGTATGGTGTATTATATAATCACTAACAAACCTCTGCTGTTCAGAGCAACTTTCACCTGATAGAATGCTTGGCTGATGAACTGAAAATTATAGTACCTATCAATCAAACATAGCACCTTCCAAGTTTACCATGTTCACTGCAATTTCTTCTACCGTCTTGATAGGATAATGCTCAAGTAGTATGGTAGTACTGCATGGGGCTCATGTCAAGGTGTCTTTAATTATCATTATTCAACTCCCCTAGGTCTGGGCAGACCTGCAAATTTCCATTGGATCTTTTCTACATGCAATGACCATTGAATTTACCCATTCTGTTGCATGTTCAACTGGCTGTAACACTTTGTGTTCACACAGATTGTCGAAGGCTTTTTTCAGTTTGACTTTAGGGCAGGAGGTATGCGTCTTGGTGGTTGTATTACAGGCATAGCATCTGGTATAAGCCTGATTTCCTTCTCCCCAGGTAAAAAACTGGCCCCTGAACACATCCTGATATTCTTTCATAACGTTTTGCACATTGTGTAATGACTCAACCACGTCTGTGTTCAGGGTGTACAGTTGGTCCACTAACTTGGACTCCATGCATGATGGCATTCCCAGCACTGGGGTGACACGAGCATTGATGATCTGAAATTCAACTGGGTTGAGGCTGTTTTTGTGTTCTGTGATCAATATGCACTTGCCCACTGGCTTTAGAGCCATGCAGAAGTAGCCAATAGTTTATGTTCTATGATCATTGTGTACTATCCCACAGGCTTAGTGCTGTGCTGAAGTACCCAGTCAGTTTTGTTTTTCAGCTGTACAGCTTGTCATTTGATTTTCTCAAAGTATAAGTGTTTTGGGAGAGTATTTTTTCTGCTACCAATGTCTAATTTGAAAGTTACAGGCATGTAATTTATGAAGAGATTGATTTTCCATTCAGTTTGTTTAGTTTCACTCTGTGCCTGTGTCTCAATGGATTCTACACCAAATTTTCATAGTCATCACATTGGTGTTGTTCCAGGTTGCATGTCTTCAGTTCCTGGGTCACAAGTCTCTTCTATAGAGTGCACTGATCCACAACAGCTTGTGAAGTGACTATATCCTTGGCAGATTCTGAGCTGTTGATTTCTTGCGGGGCAGCGCCCCTTATCGTGTCTGGTGTGGCCACATTTGCCACAGGGATTCCTTAACATGAGGTCGCTTATGTGGTGGTTGGTTAGTTTAGCTACATCCACAACCGGTCCCATGTCCCCGGCCTTGACCTCTGCTCCCACGACCTCATAAGTGAAATTGAGACCACCATGTGGTCTCTTGGTTGATACGTGTACCTCATTACTGCCACTGGCACCTGCGGATGTGCCTAATCTCTCAAAGTTTTTCTGTCTGTTTCTTATAATGTCGGAAGCTGTACACAATTTTTTTGCCTTTTCTAGGCTCAGGCCATTTGTGGCTGACTCTTCTATTAATTTCTGTCCAAGTTTCCCGTGTGGTTCATATACACCTGCAACTAGTTGGTCCCATATTGCTTAATTTCTGTCTTCTATGCTGGTAATATTGCAATTTACTGCCAGTTTATGCACTTTAGTAATGTACTGGGTGATTGACTCACCTTCAGCTTGCCTATGATTTCTCTTGGTGAGATTATACATGCTCTCTGAGTCTTTTGGTAAATATAGTCTGCAAACTTGTGCATTACAATTTCAAGTCCCTTTCAAAAATAATTGGCAGTAAAAGAAAATGTTTTAAAGCTCATGCGTTTTCATCGTAATTTTACTTTATTTGCAAAGCCGGCTGGTAAATCCATTTCTTACATAGTTTGCATGGAAATTCCCTCCTGTAAGCAAATGCAAATTTCTGCAGACTTACCAATGCACAACAAGTAGCTAATGTACTAGTAACCAGTTATTTGAAATGTTTTACTGGTAAACAATGGCAATTCTACTGCTTGAGTATATGTGTTTAGAAGTTTGAGCACAGGACTGTCACAGTCCTCTTGCTTGATGGGGTCCACACACTTATGCCTGAATTTTTACTTGAATAGACTTGTGACGTAGCTGATGTTTCAGGATGGTCTGTCATCTGATGTATGTCATACATCCTGCATCCATTGTTTGTCCATCATCTGTCATTTTGTCAAATTAACAGATCTGACTTTTGCAGATCTGACTTTTTCTTGGAAACTTGCCAAACATGGTGGGGACATACCTTGGGTGTGTCTCTGGCAAAGTTATCCAACAGGTTATAGTCCATTTACTTCTTTTTTTTTTGTCTTGTTTTCTGTTTGTATAAAATGTTTAGTTTATCTTTGGAGGGATCTCTCCTAATGTTTTCTCCTCAGAAACAC
Organism: Hermodice carunculata; assembly: GCA_964020975.1. Lineage (NCBI taxonomy): Eukaryota > Metazoa > Annelida > Polychaeta > Eunicida > Amphinomidae > Hermodice > Hermodice carunculata. Next base: position 86,092,972 of record OZ026627.1, on the reverse strand, counting down.
ATGTAGCCAATTGCTGAATTGCAGATGAATGTCTCTGGGTACCCTAGCTTAATTTGTTCAGCAGGTGGTGCTGTGAGTGTTAGCTCTGTTGAGCAAAGCTGATACAATCTGTCTGCACCAGTCATCTGCCTGTTCCTGGGACAAAATTATTTCTTATTGCTGCATGGTTGCTTTGATTTTTCACACAGTCCTGATATTCTAAGGAGTATTATGTCAGGTCAAATAGTAAGCTTATGTCAGAGTACCACTATGCATTTTTTCATTATGAAGTTACATATGTATGTTTTTTCACTGTTCATTATTACATGTATATCTGGGTTTCCTTCATGATTGGTACGTACGGTACAAATCTGCATGTGTGGTCAACACATGTGTGGTTCTGGTCCTGGTCATGACGGACGGCAGGAGTGGGCGCATCCTATATACATCTGGATCTTGTCTGATTGAAGGAACTGGTGTCATATTTTATGACAATATGTGACAATTTGCCCACCCCATGACAGACTGATGACAGACAAGACACGGGACTAGTTTACAAACTTTGTTGCCATAGTTTAATGGTTTTTGTCTGTTAAAGTGCCATCATAAAGTTGAAATTTTTCTTAAATTTCAGTACAAGGATAGAATATTTTGAGGAGTTTTAACTCATTGTTTATTACTCTGGCGGGGGTGGTTTTGGATGGCCTGGGTGCTTGAAGTTGTGGAGGTGGCCACCTGTCCTGCGCAGGTTTCACAACATAGTTCAAACATATCATCGCCGTCTTGTGTCATATCCTTCTGTGGCATTGCAAAAACAATGTAATTTTTGGCTGTGAGACATTGTGACTACAGGCAAATCACTGTCACTTTTCTCAGTGATTCAAATTGTCAGAAATTAACGTTTAACATGTTTAATGTTTGGTATTTATATTCAACAGAACATCATGTTTTTGAGGGTTCAGTTTCAAGAAATCAGGCAAGAAATTTAATTTGATTGTTGCTGACCAAAATTTGATGTCAGAGTGCCAATATGTGAATGACACTTGCACAAATAGTATATGGTTTCCTAGACTGAAATAAGATCTCTAAGATACACACTTTTTAGCGTACCGAGCTTGACATCTGAAGCACTTTCAGCTCAGCTGTTTCTGTTGCCTCATTTCCAATGAGTGGATTGTTGGGAAGCTGCCGGGGGTCGCCGAGCCAGCTCGCCTGACCACCATGTATCCCATGACTTGGATGTGAGACTCTTGGAAGCCTGATGGGACTTGGTTTGGTAAGTTGCGGTGCATCTGTATGCATGCACGCCCTCTGGTTGGACTGCAGGGTCCATCAATCAGTTGGGTAGGCCATGAAACGTTTATTTGTGGAACAGATGTAAATTCAGTATAACAGAAATGAAAAAAATTCAATATTTTGGACATCAGTATAAATTTTAGTTTGGCATCACTATTTTGGCTGCAGTAGATTTTAATGTTTTGGCAGGTATGGTGTAGATTAAAATATTTTGGCAACAGTGAAGATTTAGTATTTGGTGTTAATGTAAATTTTATGATTGGTATACTTTGAGAGAAAAAGTGATTTGAAATTGGACTGGGAAGTTAAATTTAGTATTTTGGAGTCACTGGAAATTTAATATTGTTTTGGCAAGAATGGAATTCTAAATTCTGCTTCATGTTTATTAGCTGCTATTGGGTGTTTATTCAGTTTTGTTTAAAGAGAAGAAAAATGCATGTTCCTGTTTGGTTCTAAATTTGTTTATTTATTTTTTTTGGTTCTAATGAAATTGATGCTAAAATTTCATGGCCTACCCTATGGACTAACTTCCGTGTCTCCTGGAGTAGATGGACTTCTTGATCTCCCTGCACCGTATCTGCACTCTGCTGACCTGGACTCACTTGACCTCTGCTGGGATGACAAAACGTGGAACTACATCTTCATTTTGTATGGTGTATGTGTGAGTGGGTGCATGTGTGAGCATATGGTTGTATGTGTGCTTCATGTCATTCATTACAAAAAAGAAAAAAATACCAAAAAAAATATAAAACACAAAAATTTCAAAAAAATATAAAATTTTAAAAAAAACTAAAAAAAGTGAAAGCATGTGGATTTGTGTGGTTGGAAGCTTGAATGTTGTGTCTGCCAAAGTGAGCATGTGTAGAGATGCCAGAGTGTGTGCCTGTGTGTGGATGTTTGTGTTTCTCAAAGTGAGCATGTGTAGAGATGCCAGAGTGTGTGTGCCTGTGTGTGGATGTTTGTGTTTCTCAAAGTGAGCATGTGTATGGATGCCAGAGTGTGTGTGCCTGTGTGTGGATGTTTGTGTTTCTCAAAGTGAGCATGTGTAGGGATGCCAGAGTGTGTGTGCCTGTGTGTGGATGTTTGTGTTTCTCAAAGTGAGCATGTGTAGGGATGCCAGAGTGTGTGCCTGTGTGTGGATGTTTGTGTTTCTCAAAGTGAGCATATGAAGGGAAGCAAGTATGTGTGCCTGTGTGTGGGTGTGTGTGTTTGCCAAAGTGAGCATGTGAAGGGAAGCAAGTATGTGTGCCTGTGTGTGGGTGTGTGTGTTTGCCAAAGTTAGCATGTGAAGGGATGCCAGAGTGTGTGCCTGTGTGTGGATGTTTGTGTTTCTCAAAGTGAGCATGTGTAGAGATGCCAGAGTGTGTGTGCCTGTGTGTGGATGTTTGTGTTTTTCAAAGTGAGCATGTGAAGGGAAGCAAGTATGTGTGCCTGTGTGTGGGTGTGTGTGTTTGCCAAAGTTAGCATGTGTAGAGAGTTCAGGGTGAGTGCATGTGTGGTTTGTGTCTGGGCATGTGTGGAAAGGGCTGTGTGTGACATGTACACGGGATGGTTAACATTGTTACTGTTCCAAGTACTTTGTGATATTACATGTGAAGTCTAAGAGATACAAATTACACCAGTCACTATACTGAGGCATTTTTGAGTATAGAACATTAGCAAACTGTGTGTGATGGTAATTGGCAAAATAAATGTGAAAAGTTCTTTCTGCAAGATTTTAAATATAACAGCGATGCATGTATTTATACAATTTTGTGCATGAACATGCATGTTTGCCTCATCAAATTTGATGCATAACAGGGAAATTCATTTTTTTAAAAATCAGAAATAACAAAATTGTTTTTGTTTTGAACAGCTACAGCCAAAAGTCAAATTGATTGGCATTTGTTTTTGACTATGTGTTGATCAACTCAGTGGTTTTGAACTTTGGAAAATAATGCTTCCAACATTTTGCCTGTGTTGAACTGCTTCCCAACTTTTCAAAGGAGACTATGGAATGAAAATGTCAAACTGAACTTTTGTTTGGGGGTTTGGAAGTTTTCGAATGTTTGGTTCAAATGAATTTTAATTTTTGATCTGTTAAAAGATTGGTCATTGCTTTTGTGAAGAAGTCAGAACCCTTGTGGAGGCCCTCAGGGGGAAAACTGAAAAATCTGAATTTTGAGGCAACTCTCCTTTGAAACTTTGTTACACCACTGACAAGCACAACTCAGTGGTAGTCTGCACACAGGAAATTGCCAATCACTTCTATCATAACCTAAATGCTGATGACATTGAATGAAATGCAGCAAAAGAAATTGATACATAGCTTCTCAGTCTGCTGTCAGATGTTTTAATGAACCAACAGTGGGTGTGTTTCTGCAACATGTTTGGCTCAGGATTTTTGTCAATGAAACTAAGTGTGTGGTCAACTTGAGATGATCAGCATTCCTGGTAATGTGGTACAATTCACTGCTCAAATTGTCAGTTAACTCTGTGTGTCAGCAAATTTTTGCCTTGGCTGACAAGTCAGCTGAGTGTATAGTATTGTCCGTCATCCATCCACAATTCACATTTTCGACTTCTTTTCTGAAATCGCCAGCAAGCTTCACTTCAGACATGGTGGTAATGTACCTTGCATTGGTCTCTACCAAGTTTGTTCAAATGGTTCCTGCACCATTGATTTTTAGATTTTTTTATTATTTTTTTGGTTTTGTTTATTTTTTTGGCAAAATGTTAAAAAATCTTCTCTGAGCTAATTCCTTTGAAATTGCATAGGGACACTTCTGGCGACCTCTAGACTTTAATTTGTTCAAGAGGTAGTGCTGCCAATTTTTTCTCTCTTTTTTATTTTAATGAATTTTGTGTGTTGAGCTATTTTGGAACTCCTGTCTAAAACCATCCCTGAGATTGTTTTGAAACGTAGTGGATCTTGTGGGAGGGGCAAATAGAGCTGTTCACTAAATAGTGATACTGTGGATCCCTGATTTATTGCAAATTATTTGTTGGCTAATGTATGCAATCCTATTGATTACTATGTTAGTCAATAGGATTGCAATGGAAATTTACATTTTAAATTTCCTCTGGAAAACCTTAAACTAGATTCACTTCAAACTTGGTGGGAATGTACCAAGTTTGTGCAAATGGTTAATCACACTGAAGTGATTTTTATATATTTTTTATGAATTTTTTGTTCAATTAAAAAAAAAAAATCTGAGAAAGCGGACATCTTATACCTTTGAAATTGCATGGGGACACATGAAAGTCAACAGAGATTGCAATGGAACTCACATTTTTACTTCCACTCAAACATCCTCATCCCCTTAGACTAGAGTGGGAATTCTTATGGGTTGAATGTCAAGGTCAGCTGAGGATGGGCTGCATGTTCACACAGCCCTCTTGTTTTTAAACATTTGCTGTAAAGGCAATGTTTTCAAGATTTGTATGTTTTGTAAGCCAAACCTGTTGTAGCCATATAGAGCTCTTCAATGGAATTGTGGGTGCATTGTGGCCAGTATTTGAAAAATTCTTCAGTTACATGTGTGTGCCCAAAGGCTGGGCTGTGGTCACTGCATGGTCACTAATTATGTCTGGGTGCCAACCCAGACATTTTGTTTTTCCGAGAATTCTTTCTTTCTTTCTTTCTTTCTTTCTTTCTTTCTTTCTTTCTTTCTTTCTTTCTTTCTTTCTTTCTTTCTTTCTTTCTATCTTTCTTTTTTTCTTTCTTTCTTTCTCTTTTCTTTCTCTTTCATGCGTTTGGTCGTTTGTTCTTTCTTTGTTCATTCATTCTCTCTCTTTTCCTTTCTGTTCTGTTCATTCGTTCTTTCTTTCTTTCTTTCTTTCTTTCTTTCTTTCTTTCTCTTGTGTGTATCCAAAGGCCAGCCTATGGTGACTGGTCACTAGTTCAGTTTGTCCTTGTATAATTACATCGTCATCCCATTGGGCTCCTGATAACCCATGGTAAAAATTATGTTTATTGGAGTCACGAAAGATAAATAAGCTGACAATAATGGAGGATCTACAACCAAACATGCATTCCACCAGCTGTAACTCTGGCCTGGGACCTTTGCACAAAGTTAGCACAGAATACAGCAGGCTGTGTAAAGGCCACCTTGGAAGTGACCAGATGGCCTGCTAACCCTGTCATTAATTTTGAACTAGGTAGTGTGAGGGAACAAGTGGAACTGATTTATCATGGATAAAAGGCACTGTGAAATGATTGGTAGGCCAGATTTTAGATTCAGAAAGTGAACAGTGAAATCACCATTGTGCCTGATTAGTTACAAAGAAAATGACGTTAAATCAGTGGACTTGATTTGTCATTGAGAAATGGCACTGTGCAATAACTGTTGCACCTAATTTGTCATTGAGAAATCGCACTGTGCAATAAGTGTTGGCCCTAATTTGTCATTGAGAAATGGCACTGTGCAATAAGTGTTGGCCCTAATTTGTCATTGAGAAATGACACTTTGCAAGAAGTGTTGGGACTAATTTGTCATTGAGAAATGGCACTGTGCAATAAGTGTTGGGCCTAATTTGTCATGGAGAAATGACACTGTACAATTGGTGGTGAAGCTGATTTGCCAGAGAAATGGCACTGTGTCTCATTTGTCATTGAGAAATGGCACTGTAAAATCAGTGATGGGCCCAGTTTGCCATTGAGAAGAATACTATGAAATGACAGATATACATGTAGATACACTTATAAGATTGTGCAAAGCACATACTTTGTGACTGCATGTGCAAGGCTTAAATATTTAATTCTGTCACAAAATGTTCTTGAATTCTTCAATTGTGTTGCAAAATACTTGATGACTGTATAAACAGGCTGCATGTCCCGCGACAGTATAGACTATTCTTTTTACTGTATATACCATTGTCTTGCTCATGCGATGACAGTTCAAGTCCTACTGGAACATTTAAAATCCATACATGCTGGCAGGCTGTACTCAAGTGACAGACCAGGTCAGTTTAGATGGTAGGGCTACTGGCTTTTAATAGCACAAAAATGGTAGCTACATGTTACAGAATTGGGAATCAAATATTCAGCTCTACAGAGAAGTAGATGCCATACAAAAATGGTGAAGATGTCAAATGGTGGAGCTGCGTGGCTGCAAGCTGTGCAAAGGTTGGCCTCAACGCTGGTTTTTGCGTGCTTCCCACATGCAACTGTGGTGTTGATGTTCGTCTGTCCTGAGCACTGCTACCTTTTAGTACCACTACTGCGTGAGTATTGACATTTATGGGCTTCTATGTATATGTTGTAAAATCTAATGGGACAAAACTTCACAAATCAGAGTTAACAACTCCTTTTTATAAGTACATGTACCTACTTGTATGTTTAATACAACTCTACCATGTACCAGCCGACAATTGTCAATGAGCATGCAAATGTATTTGAATGAATGAGGTGACTCATAAACATGATAATGCAGGGGTACATCATTTCATGATCATTGGGTAGCACACTTTAAATGTAGTTTGTACACTGTATAACTTGTAATGTATGTCAGAGGCAATAAAGATTCAACTTTATGTGCTAATATACCTACAGATGCTAAGAGAGATTATGAATGTTGATCAGAATCTATAATTAAAAGGATGTTGCCATAAATGTGTTGTTGGGCACAAAGAGAGTCACTTAAGCCAGAGCTGCTGGAAAGTGTTTGGAGGGCAGAGTGTCAGATATGCTTAAAGAGCTGGCCAGATGTTTAACTCTCACATTAACCTCTACCACAATGTTTTCCAGTGTGTCTCTATTAACTGCAGAAATCCATTTCATGTGCATCTTTGTACTCCCTCAAACAATGTCTTGAATGTCCATTAATTTTTCAGTCATCATCTGGCCTGGGAAATATACCACACAACTGATGGGACTTACCAGCCAAAGCCTGCTGAGTGTGACCAACTACATGATACCCATTGCAACAAAGCAACCACACCTCAGCGTGACTGAATGATGAGCAAGATTACCAACCTCTCCCTGCTTAGTGTGACCAGCTTGAGGCTGACACTAGTATTCAAATGGCTTACTGGTAAGTGCACTTCAGAGATGGCTTAATATGTTGAGACAGTCTACATACATTGCTGATATACATGTACCTGTTCTCAGCCTTTTCATCCAAGCTGTCAGGAGTGAAGTCTAAGCAGTTCATATGCTGTGGTACCTCTTGCATATTGCCACTGTCATGGAATGCCAAATAGGTTTTGGTGATAACACTTCCAAGTACGCAAGATTCAATTTTTTTTGCAGATTTACTCTTGGTGACAAATTGCAGTTATGTTTTGTGTCATAACTTTTTTGCTCGACTGATAGATAATTTCATGCTTGCACGGTGTGTACCCACCATGAAGGCCACCTGCCATTATCGACCCTTTGCCTTTTGGAGACCACTCTGAAGACCCTTTAATTATTATCCTCTTTGTTAAATGTAGCTGCATTTCAAGCCCATCTGTTACATGGGATCAGCTTTTGATGGCAGCAGAAGTGGTCTTAGCAAGCATGTACCACTGTGCCCCACTGAGTAGCTGATAACTAGCATGTACCACTTGTACCCTGCTGAGTGGCTGATAACTAGCAGATACCACTGTGCCCCATTGTGTGGCTGATAACAAGCAGGTACCACTGTGCCTCTCAGATTGACCAATAACCAGCAGGTACCACTGTACCCTTCAAAGTGACTGATAACTAACAGGTACCTCTCTGCTCCTCTGAGTGGTTGATAGCACATTTTTACTGGATGTCTGTGAAGCCATTTGGTTGCAATCAAGGTGATCAGTTATAACTTGCTGCAAGGATACCACTGTGGTAAAAACAGCAATATAATGACCAGTGGATAGCTCTTACTTCAGGGCTGCCAATGTAGTAGCAAACAATAATATGGATAACTCAACTTCAAAGGTACCACTGTGTTAATGGACAGTAATATGGTGACCAGTAGCTTTTACTTTAGATGCATTTTGTTGCAGTTAAGCACTGATGGAGGAATGTGAGAGTACAATTACCTTTCATGACTGTAGGGAAGGGCGTGTTTGTCACTTCTTTTTCAGTATTTGTCTATTTTTGCTCTGTCTGACTTGTGGCATACCCAAACATATGTTAGACATGCTCACACATGCTGTTAGCTTACAAGACTCTGTTATTGTTGACAGAAGTAGTGGCTACATACAACAGGCATTAACTCCAGATTTATATGGAAATTTACAACTGATGTGGATAGTGATGATAGAAATGTCTTTAAAGAAGATCATTATTTAGGGAGGAACCAATTAATTGGAGAATATTGACATAAACTATCACCTTAATCTGGATCAATGATGTGCTTGCAAGTTAGCAAAGCTTAAAGTAAATACTGAAGACAGCCTGGTTGAAATTACGAGCCACAAAGGATCTCATCTTGTTATGTGATGGTTATTCCCATAGAATTCCTATTTGACAGATATGCGACAAACCCTCCCTGACCTTCACAAGAAGGACAGCTACTTTCTGTTTGAAGCAAGAAGGCCTCCAGCATATGATTATATGGAGACAACTGGTAGGATATCAAAGTCTACATCTTTCCTGGGTTTGCCTTGAAACCCTGGGTGCATCATGGATGATTGAGTCACTGAGCACTGTTTTGTAGGGACTGAAACCATCAAGAATGCAATTGATATTGATACCCATTAATTTAGCCCAATGACATTGGGTACAGGATACCTTTAGTGTTTGGTGAATATTCTGGGTATATATATATTTAGAAAATTTCATGTGGGAGATTGCATACAAGCACAATCTTGGATGAAGCCTGGCATTCAAATTTTTAATGATGCTTTGCAAATGTGAGAAAACAGCCCAGATATAAACCTGTACAATTAACTCACCTATAATATATATATATATATATATATATATATATATATATATATATATATATATATATATATATATATATATATATATATATATACATATATATATATATATATATATATATATATATATATACATATATATATGTATAAAGAGGGTTACCCAGTTAGTGCTAGAAGCACTAATCTACCCCAGGGCGCTCTAGTAAAACTCAGTACACAGAATGTTGATATGAAAAGATTAAAGCAATATTTATTATCTGCTCTTGGCAATCAACACATTTTGGGGCTGGCCAGTCCAGATAATTCGTCAGTTGTAGCTGTTGTGTAGAGTTCAATCTTTTTTACACACCCAAGATCTTACGGACTACATTGTATTTTCATGGATTCCATAGTGGGATTCTTGAGCTCTATGCATATGGGAAATTGGTCATGTGCTGGTATTAGAATTTCCATGATGGCAGAAAGCTTCCCTAGTCCTCTCAAGCCATTTGAAGACAGCAAACTGTAGAGTTTGGAAGGGACCTTCCTTGGCTGGGTCTGACCAACATTTCGTCTGCTAATCTGACATCAGGATGGTGGCAATTAATTTCATGTTCTTGGCTCAAGGTTCAGGGACTGGAGGGAGGTGGTGTGAGTGGACAGCACAGCAGCCTAAAAATGGGTGCATATACATGTAGGTGCATGGGTCTGTTCACCTGCCTGTCCCAGCAGTCCTTTAACTAACAAAGCTTTGATGACAATATTATGACAACGAAGTCCAACAAATAGCACAGATGTGCCAGTTGTATGTGTAGAAAAGAGATTGAACCTTATTTCCCAACAAGGTTAGGTGCTGAATGTGGTCCTTTGCAGTTTTTCAGCATTAATTGGCTAGGCAGTTTCAGAGAAAATTTTTACAAAATTTGGTTCTTCCCCCCGGCAACATTCATGGTAAATTGCAAAATATGATTGATGCATGACCTAGTGGTAGGGGTCCATCTAAGGTGGATCCCCATTGAGCTTACAGATAGATGGCTACTGATGTCTTTTCTCTATTCATTGCTTTCACATTTTCAATTAATTGCACACCATCTCCCCAGATGGCATTGGTGGTCAGTGAAGGCATGCTTTAAGTAACACGATAAAACAATCTTTCCCCAGTGTTTGAGCACCTCTTTGCTTTACCAAAGGCCAGTGTTCATTTAGATTTTTTCAATCTTTTGTTTTGAAAAAAAAAATGCTTGAATACCTCTTTTGAGAGGATGTGGTGGCCTTGAAAAGGCTAGGGGGGTAAATATCACAACAGAAATGAGCTACTCAGAATTCATAAAATTCCTCTTCTGAAGTATCACCAAGATATTCATCATCAAAGTCAGTTACATATTATGTGTGTATACAGGTAGTGACAGGGACACGAAGTGGCCGATTTTGTGAAAATAAAATGGAGTTTTGAAGAATTGCTGCCAAAATTGTCAAGTGTAACCCACCAAAACAGAAACTACTTGTTGACCCACACCAGGAAATTCTTGGAATGAAGGGATGCTCTGATTGGTCAGTATCCACCAATCAGAAGGATGGTAACATCACTGTATGGGGTGCATGAACTTCATCTATCCTTTGGCTTCATTTAGCCTGTCATTGGGGTCTCATCCATATTGCCAGTCAGTGACAGTGCATAATTGTTTTCCTACCTCACCCTGATCACATATGAATGAAAATCAGTTATCACACTCTTGTGGTGGGCTAGCATCTTCAGTGCAAAATGGGTTCTTGCTCTTAGGGAGGCTGTGGTACTTCACAAACCCAGAACACCAATTATTGGTTGCCTTGAAATCTTTCATCTTTTCTTTCATTGCAATCTGCAGGTCTTGTTGTCAAATTGCAGATCTGCTGACAATGTGTCCATCTTGCCTCATTTTTGTGACCCATGTGTGCAGCTTAAGCATTCTCTAGGGTTAATCACATCCCCTCCTTGAGCCCACGTTTGGCATGCTTGCTACTTTGCATGGCTTCCAGGGTGACCCATTTGCGATCTCCAGTTCTTGACCAGCATATCATTTACTCCAAATAATCTCTCTGTGTGTCTGTTTCCGTGTTGCTCAGCGATAACTTTGGGCTTGAAGGCTGCATGGTACTTCTCGTTCTTTCAACAGTGCCTTACACTGAGCATTTTGGTAGAATCTTTAGTCTTTCTCTTGTCTGGCATTAATTGTCATGGGTTCTTGAGTTGAGTCAAACTTGAACATGACAGCTTGTTGTGACAGCAGTCTTGACTTGTGATTTACAACTGTACTGTATTTTACCTGACCTGATAATTAAAGCCCCACAGCAGATAAACCATTGGCATTGGCTAATTCAGTCAACTGGTGAAATTCCCCTGTTTATTTTACTTGAGCCCATCACAGGAATGTTATCACAGTAAAGATGAAAACATTAGAACCAAATCGGTCCTTGACGTCAAGCTGCTCCACCATGTTTGCTTGACTTGATATGAGACAGGGGCAGCCAGAGTGACCATGAAAATAAAAGAAAAAACAGCTGTTAATTTTGAGTTGATGAAACATATTGGTCAGTTAAGCTGCTTCATTCCCCCCCCCCCTCCACCCCTCTTTTTTAACAGCTAGGCTCATTTCCTAAGTATCAGGGTCTGAATGAAAACTTGTGCCATATTTTTGCAGAGCTGCGTGTGCCTGGTGAGCATCTCTTTTTCTGAAAGAAGTAACTCTGAAGTTAGTCACTGTGTTGCTTCAAACATTTGCAAACCATGCAGTCCCTGTCACATCTGAAAGAGGTAAAACTAAAGTTACATGTCTGCAGTCATTATGTCACTTTGATGAACATTTGAAGCCGTTCACTTTATCACTTGATGACAATTTGCAGCCAGACATATTGTCTTATTAATGTCATTTCCATCTCATTCCATGGTGAGAAAGTTTTTTATTGGGGGCCTTGCATCATAGATCTTCAGTCTAAACATTTGTAGCTACCTTTGGCACATTGTCCCTCAGTACATGTCTGCATTAAGGACAGATGGCCCCTCACTTGTCTGTGTGTCGCCCAAGCTGTATTCTGCTGAGCCAGTCCCATGCTTCCAGGGTCAGGAATGATCAATGTCATGACGGCAGTGTCAGTCTGTTTGGACTAGCCCTTTGCTGGTTGGAATAAGACCTGAGTCAACAGTTTTCCTTGTTTGGTTAGCCACAATGCATTCAACATGTGCAAAGAAAGCTGTTGACCTGCAACTTGCTATCGTGGTGTATGTCTTAGTTACATGTACTATTCTGACTGAAAATGTTTTTTGCTGTGTAACAGGAAATGAATGTGAGTACAAGCATTGAAGCCATTGACAATTTCCATGCTCTTTTGGGTGATTTGAGCAGGAATTATGCAGATGTAAAAGACCAACCTGAAGAAATATTGATGTGTGGGGACTCAGATGCCCATCTCTATATAGTCTATTGGACATTGGAAAGAAGCCATATATGTTGTGTCATTGTAGATATTCAGGGATCAAGTCATCATTGGTTTAAACATATTTCATCATTCTTATCATTATCAGCACATGTACTGTGAATATGTTTATTTTCATGTTTTGGGGGTTTTTTTGTTTTGTTTTTTGCATTTTGGACCTTTCACAGAGACTTCAAATTTGGAAGTTTAGTTTTACTTCCAATCAATGCCACTTTAAAAAGTTTTTTTCACTGTGTTCTTAATTTCACTCTTTGAAGCATCAGCGAAATAAGCGAAAATAAGGACACAGCAAAATTAAATGAATTCACAGTATATTGTGGCTTGATGTCATTAGTGTACATGCTTTAATACTCTTCATTTTCTTGAGTGTAAGAAGTGGCCATTGTGCTGGATACCTCTAACACACTCTCATTAATTATAATAGGCTTATGAAGCTAATTTTTTAAGTAAGAGTTGTTGGTTTGGTTGTCTGTCCTTTTAATTTGCAACTGATAGCAAAATGCTACCATCTCAAATGTTTATGTCAGCTAAGCCTCATATTGTATGGGTGCTTTTTGATAATTTTCTTTGACTAATGATGCTGCTTTATTAATTAATTAACATTCAGTAAGTGCCTTAAACTTTCTTCAGGCCATTTCTTAGTACCTTCTTCAACACGGCCATCCAAAGTACTTATATAGCCTACATGTAGCTCTTGCATGCTAGGTATACTGTGTCCAGTGAAGCCTGTGGTAAGTTAGCTTGAGGCTGAATGACACTTGCTGGACCATGTGCAGTGGAAGGACACCTGTACCTTTAAGGAGCATGCAGGTTTTTTGCTTTTGTTTGTTTATTTTTCTCTTTTGGCCTGATGCAGTCTTTGAAAATAGGCTCCAAAATCCTCAAGAATCCATGCAGTAACTGGATCAGCTCAATCTTCAGATCTTTGTGAATCTGTAATTATTCCAGTAATCAGAAATGTGACAGTCTTGGCTGTGAAGTGACTGGCAGACCGTATATGCTCCACCTGTTGTGGGGTGCTCATCAGCAGCTTATTCCCAGACATGCACAACGTAGCAACGCAATTGTTACGCCTCACATAAATATGGAAGCATTTTCAAATCCCTGCCAGTGCCTGATGAGACCTATCCAAGGTCACAACGTGTCGCTCACTTACTGTTGCTACTTTGGCTGCTTACCTTGTCATATTTGCTTGTTCCCAGGAACATTTTTGTCCCGATACAGAGGGACATGTTTCATGATTATGGCAGAAGATCCACAGACACAAATTCTTGAACCAGGTCATCCATCAAGGTTCAGATTTTTCTACACTGTGCATACAAAGTGCTCACAGTCTGCGTTGATCTCACTGGACAATAAGTATGTTCTTGCATTATGTCCACATGTCAAGATCCACAATACTTAAAATTTGCACCAATCTTTTATTCTGTTATGTAAAATCAGTCCTTTATAAAGAGCTTTCGATAAAACATGCACTCTTGACCCCATTTACCCTGGTAATCACATCTTGTCTCAACTGTATGCTTGCCTGTGTTGCTGTCTTGTGATGCCAACCTGGGTAGTTGTCCTGTATAGCTGTACCCTGTGATGCTTGCCTGCGTTGTCCTGTGATTGGCTGGAGGCTCACCCCCAACAATCCTCTGACCCACACTGCCCTTCTACTGTGTGAACTACGAAGACAGATTTTTCTCCTTCACCCACACTAACCACTGCTACTAACAATAAGAATCAATTCATAATTGATGAAAATTCTCTCTTTCACAAAGCAAATGAAGTTCTTGCAAGGAAGGGTGTATTTTGGTCACACTGATGTAAAGAAATATGATCATGATTGTAAGCTGTATTGTTTTGTTCAGATTTGTGGTCATGTCTTTTTTCCATTGACTATTAACCTGATAAAAATGCTCTTCAGCCATCAACCAACACCTTGGCTTTTGTAAAATGTTCTTGCTTGTTGTACATGTGCAATTATGTTCAATGGAACGAACAACATCTATCATTCTAAGCAAGATAAATAATAAATAACAACAAGTGAATGTATCTTTTTCATGAGAAAAGGGAGTGGCCTCCCCTGACACGTTTCACGCCCTGGGTGGCACTTCATCAAGGGACTGGAGGCTCACTCCAATTTATTCTGGTCTGACATACAACAAGTGCTGATTAGAGGCCTGGTTTTCTGGAGAATCATACATGTGAACTTTCCAAATATAGCCTGCTTATTGTGATGTCAATGTTCATGTCTGGCCAGCTGGGGCGCTACAGTTCCTATAATCTTTACTGATTTTGTATAAACTTATTTATGAGCGCTTAAAGAAATATGTATCAAATGAAGTTATTTCAGTCATGTTTAATCTTGTGCTAATAAAAGTTCTTTTGAATATATATATATATATATATATATATATATATATATATATATATATATATATTATATGTGTGTGTAAATGTATGTCCATCTGGTCTTGTTTCCTCTTCTGTTTCTTGGTCCCCCTTGATGTATCAATGTTGTAATCCATCCTGTTGTATTGTCCTGTGACCTGTAAAGTACAGAACAAGGATCAGCCAAAAGTGGGGGGAGTTGGTGACCCATCATCTACATCAACGCATAGATATAAATCATTTCTTAGTACAGGTATTTCCTGTAATATTTTGTTATGCCAAATGAGTGTGTTTGGAAATGAGTGAGGCAGTCTTTGTCCCACATATTAATTAAAATATCTTGGCCTAAGTGTTATCGCGTTTCTAGTTATTGGGATTTCTCTTTCCTAGTGTTCTCTTGTGGCAGCTTTAATTTGTTTAGCGATTACTTTAAATTTGACTGTTGTCAGTTCAGCCTCAAAAAGTCTGTGGTATTTGGTCATTTTCATTGCTGCAGTCCCTGGTTAATATCATATAGGCTGTTGGAAATCTACATCATGGGTCCTGGAGTGATGTCTGTAACTGTCTATCCTTTCATGTTTTATGGCACACACTGCATGTACGAACATAATCATCTCTGTGTTTCTTAGTGACATGTCTGTTTAAAAGCGACTGCTTGTGTCAATATTGTTTCTCACAAAAATAGCACGTTAATATCTTTCTGCCCAGGAGGTTAGGCCTGATGGATCGAGTTACCGTGTTGAGTTCGTGAATTCAGGGGGCTTCGTGCGTTGTGCGTATTATGTTGTCATGGCATGAGAATTTTTGCATGCCACATATTATGACGTATAAAACAGGGCAAGTGGCCTTGATGGAAGAGGTAAAAGTTTGACTGGTTTCATTCAAACGTACTCGCTAGGAGCTAACGGAAAACCACTGGGGGCCCATACATATATGCACAGGTAACTTTCCGTCGTCACGCAAAACATGTGCATCATGATGACATGAGGACAGGGTGTGCATTGGCTGTGATTGGTTATCACAGTCAGTCCATTTCAAAATGCCTGCTTGAAATGGAAGTTCCTTCCAAATAAGGGAAGGTAAACAAGTGGACCCACCGGGTCACTTAGTACACATGTATATTGGGCTTTATGATCCAGTAGAATTCCTGTTCTATGGATGCCCTAAATAGGGGCAATCAGAAAAGAGCTGATGCCTTTTCTGAGAGGGTATATTTGTGGTTTTCCTCCTATATACATGTATACACAGTGTGATATAAAGCTATGAGGTACTGTTATCATGGGTGAATGAGCTATGACAATATTTTTTTTTTTTTTTCATATATTATGATGTTTGAATCTGGGCATTGTTGTAGGTTCAACAAAATAGATTTCAGCTTTTTGTCTTTGATGTCTTGTCGGTGTCCATAAAAACATTTTACAAATGATTGTGACGTTTGACCTACGTATTGCTTATGGTGTTTGGAACATTCTATGATATATATTAAATTTGTAGAGCGACATGTGATTTCTTGTTTGATGATGTATTTGATTTTGGAAGCTGTGCTTATAAATGAGTAATTTTTTATCATGTACATGTATGGACAGGCCACGCACTGATGTCCACATGGTCTGTTACCTGGTCTTGGTTTGAGTTTATCAAAATCACAGTGGACTAGTTTATCGCAAAGGGAGGTAGTCTTTTGTAGGAGATCATATGCGTTTTGTTATAAATGTGGACCGTATCCATATGTTGCCTTAATATTGGCCAATATTTTTTAATAGAGCATTAGTGATGGGGTTTTCTGAGTTGTGTGTTATTACAAAGTTGATTGTCTGTGTTTGTGGCTGTGTGTCATTTCAATGCAAGGAGCGTAGCACGTGGCTGTGCGAAAGGGCTGGAAATTGCTTCCTGTATTATCTTGGGTGGATAGCCACGTATCATTTGTCTGGCTTGTGTGCGGAATTCATCGTTGGTTGAGCGTATGCCTCTATGCGTAGTGCCTGGCTGTACGGGATGGAATGTTTTTGGTGGGGTGGGTGGTAGGAGTTATAAACTGGACAGAAATGAACATTGATGTCACAATAAGCAAACTACATTTGGAAAGTTCTCATGTTTGATTCTTCAGAAAACCGAGCCTTTAATCAGCACTTAAGTTGCATATCAGACCAGAATAAATTGGAGTGAGCCTCCAGTCCCCTGATGAAGTGCCACCCAGGGCCCAAAACGCGTTGGGGGAGGCCACTCCCTTTTCTCATTAAAAAGGTTTATTCACTTGTTATTTATGCTTAGATTGCTGACTGTTGTTTGTTCCATTGAACATAATTGATATTAGGCCAGTCCCATTGGTGCGAACCCTGCATCTTTGACAGATCCACCTGCCATCTATTGAACCTTTTATGTTTCAGGCTGGTGCGTTGTCGGCTATTTCAACATGTATTTTTGTACATGTACAAGATAGGTCCTTCCTTTAAGCTGTTATAAATATGGACCTACAGATAGGTGACATGCTAGGCAGGCTGTTGTTGAAGTGCGCTCATTAGGGATCCTTGTACATGTAAATCAGCAGCCAGCTCTCCATGTGCTGTCTGCAGCTCTTGCAGCACCTGAGCTACAAACAGGTCTGCTTCCAGTTGCTGCATTTTAACCTCCATGTTATCCAATGCTGTCGTTCTGGTGACAATCACCTGAAGGCAGTTGTGCATGGGCACTGCCATCTTATGCAGGCCGTGCATGTGTCATACTATTCTCAGCCATCCTTAATAACATTCAGAGCCATCACTTGCACTGACGGGGCTGCCCGTGAGTCTTGCCGTTCTCTCAACTTGTGCAGAGCCTGCGTCAGTAGGATCTGCCAAACCTGAGCTTTAGCCTTGAATTCAAGCCTTCAAATACTGAACAATCCTATCAGGGGGAGAGGGGTTAGGGTACCATAATTGCAGAGCTGTAGGAAAGAAAAAACTTTGATGAGGTCATTTAGTTCATTTAGTGACACTGTTGGCAGGGCAAGTGCTGAAGGCACGCAGCCATACTAGGGGGGCCCTGGGGCATGCCTCCCCGCTCCCCTCGGGAAAATTTTTCAATTCCTGCATTCTGGGCACCAAGTTCAGTGCATTTTATTTCTCTTTTTGTGTGAAAGTTGTATGACGCTGCAAGTTAAATAAGCAGAATTCACATCTTTTCTGGATTTTCTATTTTTTGCACACAATATTTTCTGTGTCAACTTATCCATGTATGATGGGATAACATTTCAGATTATATTTACATCTCACATATTAAGTGCTTTTTATTTAATTGGTACTTATACATCTTTCCTAGCGCTTTACGCACAAAGAAAACCTCACCACTAAAACATCAGTTTCCCTAGGCTTAGATTTTCACTATGTATATGATTTTCAGCAATACTTTACCCTTAAAACAACTTTTACAACTTTTTTCAGTATGAACTAAAAAGAAGGACCCATTATAAATCGTACCATTTCATACGGCCCTGAATTGTCCAGATCCTGCTGCCTCAAAAGTTCCATTATCTTGAAATTCAGCCCCATGAGTTAAAATGCTGACTGGCACCAGCACCAGTTCCTCGAATTCCTGTTACCGGACCACTCCTGGCACTTAGCTTGACAATAGCTGCACTGTTATTTGCATGGCTCATGTCCAGCTTAATGGTCTTAGGGCTCAACAAACTACCAACTTCTCTAGAGACTTTGCAGTTTGTAACTAATTAGAGTTAGCAGTAATGGTCCATTCTGTACATTAATGCTAATGATATAGTTTTATCCTAGAAAAATATCCTGACCCGAACGAACTCCATTCTCAATGGGGGGGGGGGGGGGGGGGTAAGGTTGGTAGGGTGGTCTTTCTCAGCAGTACCTGGGGTGTTACCATGAACAATCTTTTGTTCACACCAGACTATTCTTGTCCCTGGGTTCATCTCAGTCTGAAACACAGATGTGCACCTGATCTGCAATGTGGGCCATCTGTGCAGACGAACCTGCCCGGCATGGTGATCTTTAGGTTGTTTTCTGTGTCTGATTTAACACTGCAAGCAGTTCACACCA
Organism: Hermodice carunculata; assembly: GCA_964020975.1. NCBI lineage: Eukaryota > Metazoa > Annelida > Polychaeta > Eunicida > Amphinomidae > Hermodice > Hermodice carunculata. Next base: position 86,073,995 of record OZ026627.1, on the reverse strand, counting down.
TTGGCCGACTGGATCATTAGATCCAGTGAAGACAAAAGGATCAACAGTCCAGATTGAATCAAACAGGCTGCAGTATTCCTTGTAATCTGCTACCACACACAACACACTTAACCCTTTGCCCACAAATTCAAAAATAACAAAGTGTGGGAGAATTCCAGGGACTTTGTGTGGGCATGTGAGCAGGTCACATGACCCCCATATTGGCACCCACCCACCCTCCTGGCAGGTGCCTGGGCCCATTGACCCTATATTAAAAACTTCCATGTACGGCACATTGTCACATTACTCTGTTTGTATACTTTTCTTTTTGTCTCGCCAGCATAAGCTCTTGGCAAGACTAAGCAGTCACTTTCCGTCTGTCCATCCATCCGTCCATCAACAAAAAACTTCGGAGTGGCTTGAATTACACTGGCAAGACATTCATGCCCCCGGGCATGACTCTGGTTTAACAGCTAAAGCTTGTTCATTTAGTTGTTATAATTGTTTTGGTGTGGTATCTTACTCTAACCTTTCAATAGAGCAGCATGTCTATTGTGTTCTGAGTCCCAAAAAGTGATACAAATTGTCACAAGATTCCACTGTAAAATATGTCCCAATGTTATAAAAAAATTGCAGTGTTTATACCTGGGACATATGACATGATGTGCATCAATGGAATCTCAACCATTTTGTGGAAGAACCATGAACTCAAGTTGATCATCGATGTATGGTTTATTTCTTAATTTGTTTAGCTACATGTAAATCTGTTTACCTGGTAAATTTAGCAGTTTAGTTTTGTTGTCCTTCCATATCCTGTGACCTTGGTACATCTCTATGCTGTGCCCCTCTGTGCTGTACATAACACAGACACAACTGATGCTCTGTCTTGACATTTAAGGTCAAAACAAAGTAGTGGAAGTACCTGGAAGTCTTCAGCCATCTCATTACAGTCTTTCTCTGGTGTGGGGTATAGCCAAAGGAATTATTAACTTACTGTGGAACATTTTGCTCGAGACACTTGTCTTGCATCTGGGTGTTTTTGTCATCAGCTGATTTTTTTTGTATGTACATGTATCTTAATTGAAACAATTAGGTCTCATTGAATCAGATATTTTCATGATGGTTTCAGTCCCTGATAAATAGTAGTTACTCTTATCTGGAGCTTCAAGGCAAACCCAGGGCAGAGATGCAGACTTTGATGTGCTGCCCACTGTCTACATCTGTTAATTAATCACATCAAGCTGGGTACTCCCTGTAGGATGCTGGCTGGAGGCTTTGTCTTGGTCCTGAAAAGAAAGTTCTCCATTTTTGTCAGGGGTTTGGGAGGCATCTCTACATACTGTGCAAGTCCCAAAATCCCAAAACTTGTTTGTGGCAAGTAGAATAAGATGAAAACATTAAAAAATAAAGATAAGGGCAGAGCAGCCTTGGATATTTTCACACACTTTAACATATTTATTTGGAAAGTGCCATGGATAGGTGTGAGGCCAGGGGACTGCTACTGGAAGTAGGACATTTAGGTGTAGATGGGCTTGAAAGGCAGGGTGTTCATGGTGTTCCTGAACAGTGCAGAACACACAAATACTGTGCAAATACACCAGGTCAAAAAATTATGAGGTTTATTATTATCATGAATAATGAATCATTGCCCCTTTAACAGGATTCAGCAATTTTGTTTTCAGTGACCTTTAACCTGGATTTCTGGCTTAAGATAACATACAGAAAAACCACAAGTCACATTGTTGCAAATATTTACAGGGCATGTTCTTGGGCCATGTCAATTTGGTCACCACCTTGAGTCAAGTAGTGGCTGTTAACATACACAGTGGTACCTACCAACTTGAGTTGAGTAGTGGCTATGAACATACATTGGTACTTACCACCTTGAGTAGGGGTTGTTAACATACACAGTGGTACCTACCAACTTGAGTTGAGTAGTGGCTGTTAACATACACAGTGGTACCTACCAACTTGAGTTGAGTAGTGGCTGTTAGCATACATTGGGAATTACCACCTTGAGTAGGGGCTGTTAGCATACATTGGTACTTACCATCTTGAGTTGAGTGGTAGTTGTTAATATATAGAGTGCCACCTGTTATTTAAGATCACCCTAGTGGCATCAAAATAGTATCATATGACAGATGCATAGTCTTAAAATAAAGCTGAACTTATTAGAAAAAGTGACACCTTGTATCATGGTCGGGCAATGTTCAAAAGACATGGTCTGTCACAAGAAATGATCTTTGAGAGGGTACTAGTGTATTGTATTCTATTGCTTCAATGCCATAAATTATATTAAATTATGATTAGATGTTTTGTTAGACAGTAGCCAACACTCTCTTGGGGGCTATGCTATTGTGTTGCCGCCCCACTAGAGACTATACCTAGAAGAGGGCCCTGGCCCATGCAAAGTGGATGCAGTGATAGCTATGCACGAGTCACTCACGGTCATGGTTGCAGGGGAAAATACATACAAGTTTCAGGAGTTTCCATGTGTGGCACACGGAGTACCTGTCAAGCTCATTTCAGGTCTAAATCGAGTTGTCTTGATCGCAAAATACACATGTAAGACCACATGGGCTTTGTGTCAAAATGTGCTCCGTGATGGCCACGGGAAGTGGCCGGCGCTGTTGGCGGGGCCTGCAAGTCTTTCTCATTTTTTTCTGAGAAACTATAATAAATTTTGTGCACTTGTGGGAAATTTTTTTTTTCTCATGATGGAAAACAGCAAACTTCGTTGTTCAAGTGACTCTTTATTTTACATCTATATGATCATCTCCCAATCGAACATTGAGGGCGATAATACCAGCCCGGAGCTGCAATGCTCACTTTCAATTGCATACTCTGCCAAAATTTGTGGGCCATCAGCAAGAAAACAATCAGGTTATCACTTGCCAGATAAAAACACAATGTGCTTCGTCAATTACAAGGCATCGTAGGCATTGTCAATAAAAATTTGAGGATAAAATCATCCATACAGTCCCAGATACCTTGGCCTTGGGTGAAGCAAACACAATTTGGAACTTGCCATTTCTGATCCCATCGTGGCAATCAACATCTCCAGCATACGCATCATTGGTTCCACAAGTTGTAAGTCTCTTTTCTTGGTCCTTCATCAGGGCAATAAGTGGTGAATTCACAATGACGGTACCGTTTTTCTCAAACATTTTGGGAAGGTAAGAATAACCCAGTGTTTTGTGACGTCCAGTTGGTACACAAACAAATGTGTCCTGGGTCTGCCCTGTGGCTGTCCTCATTGCTTCCCTTTGAAAGTCTTTAAATTTAATGCCACTCATCTTTTCAGTCGCACTCACTTTTTTCTTAATAATTCTTCATCCATCTTGTAATACTTGCTGAAGTAACAACTTGAGAAAGCTAATGTTACAATACACAAATGGCATCCGGATGAACAAGTTGATGACACAATTACGATTTGCTTTATGCTTACGAGGTAATGAGATCACACCCCAGATTGTACCTGCGGGCGATTTAGTAGCCCGGCTGTAATGGGGTAAACACACTGTGAATGTCATAAATGAGCTGATTTGGCAACGCGTTTTTGTTTTTTACCTCAGCTGACTTGTCAGTCAGCTGAGGTTTTGTGAGGGTCCGTCGTCCGTCGACCGTCCATCGTCCACAATTCACATTTTCGACTTCTTCTCAAAAACCGTCAGCCAGATCCACTTTAAACGTGGTGGAGATGTGCCTTGGGTGGGTCTCTACCAAGTTTGTTCAAATGGTCACGGTCCAGTGATTTTTGGATTTTTAATGAATTTTTTTGTTCTTTTTTGGGTAAATCTTAAAAAATCTTCTCCAAAACGGCTCACCTGATTGCTTTGATATCACATAGGAACGCACCCTGGGACTCCTAGTTCTTAATTTGTTCACCAGGTGGGGCTGCAATTTTTTTTAAAATTTTTATGAATTTTTGTGTGTTATAGCTATTTTCGACTTCTTCTCCAGAACCGTCACTCAGATTAAGCTGAAACATGGTGGATATGCTCCTTGTAGAAGGGTCAAACAAAGTTGTTCACTATGTGGGAATGCTGCGGATTCCTGATTTTTAACGATTTTTTCAATTCGGGTACTTGTTGGTCAATGCAGCTTTCCTATTGATTACTATGGAAGTCAATGGGCATTCTAATGCCAATTCACATTTTCAACTTCTCCAAAACCGTCATCCAGATTTACGTCAAACTTGGTGGCAATGTACCTTGGGTGGGTGTCTGCCAGGTTTGTTCCAATGGTCATGTTCCAATGAATTTTGGATTTTTTTATGATTTTTTTTCAAAAATCTCAACAAAAGTTTTAATAGGAAAGTTTAACATGGGAATTTCTTGTAATGGTCATAACTTTAATAATATTGACCAGATTTACTTCAAACTTGGTAGGGATGTGCCTTGGGTGGATCTCAACAAAGTGTGTCCAAATGGTCACGCTCTATTGAATTTTGGATTTTTAGGATTTTTTTTGTTCTTTTTTGGGGCAAACCTTCAAAATTCTTCTCCTCTGAAACCGCTCACCCAAATGCTTTGATATCGTACATAGACACTCCCGGGGACACCTAGTTCCCAATTTGTTCACCAGGTGGTGCTGCAATTTTTTTAATGAATTTTTTGTATGGTTTTGCTATTTTTCACATGTTCTCAGAACCGTCCCTCAGATTAAGCTGACATGTGATGGATATGTTGTTGTGGAAGGGTCAAACAGTTGTTTACTAGGTGGCACTGCTTTGGATTTCTGATTTTTAAGGATTTTCAATTCGGGTACTTATCGTTCAGTGCAGCTTTCCTGTTGATTACTATGTAAGTCAATGGGTATTCTAATGCTAATTCACAGGACAACTGACTCGAAATTTACTGTTTACTTGATAACTTGAGATCTGTTTTGAGTTAGCTACACATGTTAATTATTCTGTATGAAGGTCATGCTGAGACAGTACATGAATGACCTTGACCTCATTTGTGGGGTCACAGTGCAACATACATGAATTTTACTCTTCATTATAACTTAAGAACTACTTGAACTTTGATGTTGCACATTTAAGTGTTCTTCTATAAAGTTCAGACTTATTCAGAACATGGTGTCCTTGATCCTTTCCCAAGTTCATAGAGCTGTAAGTGTGATGAATGTCAAGATCAGCTGAGGCACGGGCTGTTCACACAGCCCTCTTGTTTTTTTTTTCAGTCAGGGAAAATGACTCTCTTTTGTTTGCTTTCTGTCTCCAGCGGGGCCCTCAGTCTATTTTGCCCACCAGGAGACAGAGTGATACTGTCTAATGTTCTGTCAGGTTATGGAATTGTAAATGTCATATAGTATTACGTAATTGGATTCTGACCATTACTTAATTGCAAGGGAAATTGATGTTTCCTTGATTGTTATCATGTAAGCAACCAAACCATGATCTTACTGCTTGACTTCTTGACCATAAAATTTTCATAATTTGGCTTTTCTGCAGTTGATGTTTCAAACATCAGGTGTATGTTGATCTTATACTCTAGTATTGCTAAAAATTTGGGTACATCAGTCTGGTTCTTGCTATTTGAAGTTAGTGTATTAATTGAACACAGCGAGTATGAATGGAATTGGTGGAAGGCAAAGTCATGAAATTAAACCAGATTAGTCACTAACATTTTTCCTGATAAAGCAGATGGGAAAATGAATGAATTTGAAAAATTTAAATGTCTATAAATTGGCTAGATGATCAAAGACTGTATGCCTAGATGAAAGACTGTATAAACACTGCATACCGCAGGTAAGTGACAATCTTTTGTATTTTTAATTTTCAAGATTTTATGCTTGGAGGTCAAATGCAGGATCCCTGACTGTGGCACGGTTCATTTCTGATTTGTACATTTCATTTAATATTATTTCCATTGCCTGGCGATTCAGATGCCAGATAATTTCCCTGAATACGGCAAAAAAAAAAAAAAAAAAAATAGAAAAGAAAAGAAAGGTTAATTTGATTGAATGTATCCAGCTTGTTAGAAGATCATGACAGGTATTAGTCTCTGGTCGGGGGAAGGGGTATAAATAAAAAGAAAGTTTGTTTATCAAAGGAAACCCTTGACTTTTTTTTTTTTGTTTTTTATTTTTTGTTTTTGTTTTTTTTTTTTTAGGTCTGGATTTGTTTTGAAGGTCTGGGGCTGGCTTTTACAGGTTGGGTTTTTTCAGGGTCAAGGGCTGGATTTTACACATATAAGTGATCAATAGGTCAAGTTAATGCATTGGCTTAAATCATGGTAATAGTGGTTCTGTGGCCCATGATTACTTTTAAAAACTAACCAAAAGTACCGTATAAGTATGGGGTTTCTTTTGGTCCTGTTAATTTGGACCTTGAATGACCTTGAACGGTCAAACTGACTTTTGCTTATATCTTCGTAACAGTGGGTCCTGTTATTTTTTCATTTAAAATTGATGACTCAAGAAGTGTGTGAGTGAAGACTTTGTTGCGTCACTGCCAAGATTCTTCAAATGGTTATGCTCCAGGGATTTTTAGCTTTTTATAAATGTTTGCTTTCTGTTTTTTTTGGGGGGGGGGGGTGACAAAATCTTAAAAAATCTCAATCTCAAAAGGTAAGTATGGGATACTAGACTAAGTGTAGATGCCTGTATATGACATTTTCTTCTAAACTGTGAACTCGATCCACTTGAACATGTTGAAACTTGGTGGAGACGTACCTTGGGTGAAGATGACTGTGTAACAGCTCAGCATATATATAGGCTGCTAATGCCCTGGAGCACTGGCACACTATCGTGTCTGTTATGGTAGACATTTTGACAACTCAAAGACAGAAATAAGATTTTGGATGATGGCCATAGTTTATTTTGGAGTTCATTTACCATACTTACTACAAGAACACCGCCACTTGAGACCAGTGACAACTCAACACTGTATATTGCCACTGTACACGGGTGACAACTCAGTATCATATATTGCCACTGTACACGGGTGACAACTCAGTATCATATATTGCCACTGTACACCAGTGACAACTCAATATGATATATTGCCACTGTACACCAGTGACAACTCAATATGATATATTGCCACTGTACACGGGTGACAACTCAGTATCTATATTGCCACTGTACACCAGCTGTGACAACTCTATACCATATATTGCCACTGTACACCAGTGACAAGCACAAAGATAATATATATGGCCACTGACTCCCCAGTGACAACTACTAGCTACTCTATACATGTATGTATGTGCATGTCAGGACTGATATCTTGAGCCAGACTATGCCAAACTCATAACCAAAGGCAGTCAGCAGATGCAAAACCAGGCAAAAACAGCAAAAAAAAAAAAAAAAAAGAAAACCGGCAGCTAGCTCTTGTAATGCAGTGCAGCTCTATTAGAATTTTGAAGATAGCTTATTTACAGAACTACTAGATAATACACCTGGCTCAAGGTCTCCAAAACATATACAGTAGTCCCTCCTTTGAAAGACCACTCCTTTGGGAGACCACCTCCTTTGAGAGACCACAGTTGTCAGGTCTTTCTGTAGTACCTTTCATGTTGTTTATACCTCCTTTGAGGGACCACCTGCTTTATGTGACTGGCTTTAGGGTGGCACTAGGGGCGGTCTCTCAAAGGAGGGACTACTGTAAATATTCTATATTTTCTAAGGACCGAGCAAGGGTCACAATAGCTAGAAGTTGAAGAAGTTCGACCGGTTTCGTTGTGTTTCACAACTCATCAGGAACTGTGGGCTAACCGACGTTACGTCTGATATATATGCCGAGGGGTACCGTAACTTTCTGTTGTCACGTAAAACACGTTATCGTGATTGCGTAACACAGAATCTCGGTTCTACCAAGACATTATTGTCAAGGTGAATTAGATTCAAAAGAATTTGAATCCCGGCAGGCCAGTAAAATGAGGACTGCCTAGCAATGCTGGGGGTCAGCAAGTGTAATTAATCAGACTTCTGGGTGGTGGTACTACCGTACCACAAAGCCCTGAACACAGGAGCTTGGGACTGTGTGTGAGAACACAGTGTGGATACGCGTGTGCGGTTTCCCAATGGGTTGCATAGGTAATATGCTACCCAAAGCAGAACCTCATGGAGGGATGAACTCTGAACATAAAATTTTAACATTAGACCGAGCAAGAGAGCTCATCTCCCCATGATGTTGAGACCAAAAGGTTCAATGGAGCGCAATTGGTGCATCCAATGTCTTTCCCTGTCTAGTGGCACTAGGGGCGGTCTCTCAAAGGAGGGACTACTGTAAATATTCACCACATCCCAAACGAGATGTGACGGGTAAACCTGGAACAGCTGGAACCTCCCAGTGCAAGCTGGGAACCCCCCAACAAGGGCGATCAAAGCTTATTAATATTTAGCAATGAGAAGACTAGGCAAGTGTTGATAAGAACAGATACAGGATGTGCCAAATAAGCCTGATGCGTTTCGTCCTTCACTGGACTCATCAGAGGCTAATGAGTAATGATTGACCACAGGTTGAGCATAGCTCTAGTCTTATGCCCAGCAGTACAGAGAGTTGAAATCTTTCAACTCCACAGTCAAGTGGTTCAATCAAAACTGAATGCTGCGTTGTGTGTATGGCCTTTATATAGGGCCGTGTAACATTGCTAGGGGAAATCTAGACGTTATGTTGTATTGTGACGTCATCAATTATGGGTCATCACGTTCAGCCTTACTGGACAGTATAGGACTGGGTTGTGCCAGTCATCACAGGTGACTGTGTTGGCATGTGGTTTGATGACAGGTCATCTTCACTGGTTAATAAGTGGGGTTACACAGGGGTTTTCTTCTCTGTGAGGACCCATGGGAGAAGACCATCTCCAACAGGGAGATTCCCATCTTCCTGTTCCCTGATCAGATAATGTGTCTGGATCATAAACTTCTTTTTATATCCTTTAAAATTATGTTGCTATCCAAATTGGAAGCTAAAATAAATTTGCAGCATTTCCAGAGCACATAAAAAATGTTTATGTGCGCATGGCACGGTTGTTAGAGGATTTAGACATCCGGGAACAATTAAATTTAGCATAAGACTGTGCAAGTGGCCATCTTCATCCAATAACATGCATATGAGGTGAAATGGTTACAGTGCAAATGACACCACTTGTGTCATGATCCAGACTCGGTTTTTTTGGTCTGACCGTCTCTGACTTAGGCGGGAGCTGTCCACTTGATAGCTCTGCCTATTCTTTTTCTATGGATTCCCACCAAATGATTTAATCATATCATCTTCTAAGCCTATTGAGGTTCTTACTACCTGCAAGCTGCAGTAAAAGTGGTTTACAACTGTGTTGTTGTGAATATTGCATGCAAAATGCCAGACGTAAACAAAATAGTGAGTGATTAGTTCTGCCTGACTACTCACTCTACATGTGTGTGCTGAGTGCTGGGACAGGCTGACCAGCCGCAACCCAGATGTGTCAAAGCATGCAGCTGCCTTGCGTAATGTGAGATGGTCTGCTGATGTTGAATAAAATAATTCAACAATAAATTAGGTGTCAAAGTCATATTTGGAACCTAACACTAAGAGGACAAAAAAAGTACTAAATTTTACCTTTCTGTGCTGACTTGTCCTTATTTCCTCTCAATTCTACTGATTTGTACTGAACCAACAATGGTCAGTAGAAGAAAGTACTTGCACTTGTACTGAAATGTACTGGAATGTTCTGAATCAGTACAAGTAAGAACTTTTCAGACATAATGAGAGCTTGCCTGGGCTCATTGTTTCTGTCAGTACAAATCTAGAACAAGTAAGAACAAGCAGAGATACTTCAAAGGCTTGGCTCACAGCAGGGCTCTTTTAATTGACAGGGGGCCCTAAAATACCCTGTCCTGCAGTAAGAACAGTATTCAGCAGTTGTTGGAGTGAAATCAGCACAAAGCAAGAACTTTCTTTCTTTCTTTCTTGCTCTCTCTTTATTGAGTGAAATCAGCACAAAGCAAGAACATAAAATTTACTTGTGTAAAAACTAGCTTCTTTCTTTCTTTCTTCTTTCTTTCTTCTTTCTTTCTTTCTTTCTTTCTTTCTTTCTTTCTTTCTTTCTTTCTTTCTTTCTTTCTTTCTTTCTTTCTTTCTTTCTTTCTTTCTTTCTTCCTCTCTCTCATGAAATCAGCACAAAGGAAGAACAATTTACTTGTGTTAAATTTCTCTCTCTCTCTCTCTCTCT
>OZ026627.1:86011653-86063653 GCA_964020975.1 Hermodice carunculata | reverse complement strand
AGAGAGAGAGAGAGAGAGAGAGAGAGAGAGAGAAAGAAAGAAAGAAAGAAAGAAAGAAAGAAGCTAGTTTTAACACAAGTAAATTTTGTTCTTCCTTTGTGCTGATTTCACGAGAGACAGAGAGGAAGAAAGAAAGAAAGAAAGAAAAAAAGAAAGAAAGAAAGAAAGAAGCTAGTTTTTACACAAGTAAATTTTATGTTCTTGCTTTGTGCTGATTTCACTCAATAAAGAGAAAGAAAGAAAGAAAGAAAGAATGTTCTTGCTTTGTGCTGATTTCACTCCAACAACTGCTAAATATGTTCTTACTGCAGGACAGGGTATTTTAGGGCCCCCTGTCAATTAAAAGAGCCCTGCTGTGAGCCAAGCCTTTGAAGTATCTCTGTTCTTACTTGTTCTAGATTTGTACTGACAGAAACAATGAGCCCATGCAAGCTCTCATTATGTCTGAAAAGTTCTTACTTGTACTGATTCAGTACATTCCAGTACATTTCAGTACAAGTGAAAGTACTTACTTCTACTGACCATTGTTGGTTCAGTACAAATCAGTAGAATTAAGAGGAAATAAGGACAAGTCAGCACAGAAAGGTAAAATTGAGTACTTTTTTGTCCTCTTAGTGTTAGGTTCCAAACATGACTTTGACACCTAATTTATTGTTGAATTATTTTATTCAACATCACCAGACCATCTCACATTACGCAAGGCAGCTGCATGCTTTGACACATCTGGGTTGCGGCTGGTCAGCCAGCCTGTCCCAGCACTCGGCACCGCATGCACATGTAGAGTGAGTAGTCAGGCAGAACTAATCACTCACTATTTTGTTTACGTCTGGCATTTTGCATGCAATATTCACAACAACACAGTTGTAAACCACTTTTACTGCAGCTTGCAGGTAGTGTGAACCTCAATAGGCTTAGAAAATGATATGATTAAATCATTTGGTGGGAATCCATAGAAAAAGAATAGGCAGAGCTGTCAAGTGGACAGCTCCCGCCTAAGTCAGAGACGGTCAGACCAAAAAAACGAGTCTGGATCATGACACAAGTGGTGTCATTTGCACTGTAACCATTTCACCTCATATGCATGTTATTGGATGAAGATCGCCACTTGCCCAGTCTTATGCTAAATTTAATTGTTCTCGGCTGTCTAAATCCTCTAACAACCGTGCCATGCGCACATAAACATTTTTCATGTGCTCCGGAAATGCTGCAAATTTATTTTAGCTTCCAATTTGGATAGCAACATAATTTTAAAGGATATAAAAAGAAGTTTATGATCCAGACACATTATCTGATCAGGGAACAGGAAGATGGGAATCTCCCGGTTGGAGATGGTCTTCTCCCATGGGTCCTCACAGAGAAGAAAACCCCTGTGTAACCCCACTTATTAACCAGTGAACATGACCTGTCATCAAACCACATGCCAACACAGTCACCTGTGATGACTGGCACAACCCAGTCCTATACTGTCCAGTAAGGCTGAATGTGCTGACCCATAATTGATGACGTCACAATACAACGTAACGTCTAGATTTCCCCTAGCAATGTTACACGGCCCTATATAAAGGCCATACACACAACGCAGCATTCAGTTTTGATTGAACCACTTGACTGTGGAGTTGAAAGATTTCAACTCTCTGTACTGCTGGGCATAAGACTAGAGTTATGCTCAACCTGTGGTCAATCATTACTCATTAGCCTCTGATGAGTCCAGTGAAGGACGAAACGCATCAGGCTTATTTGGCACACCGTGTATCTGTTCTTATCAACACTTGCCTAGTCTTCTCATTGCTAAATATTAATAAGCTTGATCGCCCTTGTTGGGGGGTTCCCAGCTTGCACTGGGAGGTTCCAGCTGTTCCAGGTTTACTCGTCACATCTCGTTTGGGATGGTGTGAATATTTATATGTTTTGCAGACCTTGAGCCAGGTATATTATCTAGTAGTTCTGTAAATAAGCTATCTTCAAAATTCTAATAGAGCAGCACTGCATTACAAGAGCTAGCTGCCTGTTTTCTTTTTTTTTTCTTTTTCTTTTTTTTTTGCTGTTTTTGGCTGGTTTTGCATCTGCTGACTGCCTTTGGTTATGAGTTTGGCATAGTCTGGCTCAAGATATCAGTCCTGACATGTACATACATACATGTATAGAGTAGCTAGTAGTTGTCACTGGGGAGTCAGTGGCCATATATATCATCTTTGTGTTTGCCACTGGTGTACAGTGGCAATATACGGTATAGAGTTGTCACAGCTGGTGTACAGTGGCAATATATCATATTGAGTTGTCACTGGTGTACAGTGGCAATATATGACACTGAGTTGTCACCGGTGTACAGTGGCAATATATCATCGAGTTGTCACTGGTGTACAGTGGCAATTAATATATGGTATTGAGTTGTCACCGGTGTACAGTGGCAATATATGACACTGAGTTGTCACCGGTGTACAGTGGCAATATATCATATTGAGTTGTCACTGGTGTACAGTGGCAATATATCATATTGAGTTGTCACTGGTGTACAGTGGCAATATATGATGCTGAGTTGTCACCCGTGTACAGTGGCAATATACAGTGTTGAGTTGTCACTGGTCTCAAGTGGCGGTGTTCTGAAGTAGTAAGTATGGTAAATGAACTCCAAAATAAACCATGGCCATCATCCAAAATCTTATTTCTGTCTTTGAGTTGTCAAAATGTCTACCATAACAGACACTATAGTGTGCCAGTGCTCCAGGGCATTAGCAGCCCATATATATGCTGAGCTGTTACACAGTCATCTTCACCCAAGGTACGTCTCCACCAAGTTTCAACATCTTCAAGTGGATCGAGTTCACAGTTTAGAAGAAAATGTCATATACAGGCATCTACACTTAGTCTAGTATCCCATACTTACCTTTTGAGATTGAGATTTTTTAAGATTTTGCCACCACCACCCCCCCCCCCCAAAAAAAAAAAACCAGAAAGCAAAAATTTATGAAAAGCTAAAAATCCCTGGAGCATAACCATTTGAAGAATCTTGGCAGTGACGCAACAAAGTCTTCACTCACACACTTCTTGAGTCATCAATTTTTAAATGAAAAAATAACAGGACCCACTGTCACGAAGATATAAGCAAATGTCAGTTTGACCGTCCAAGGTCATTCAAGGTCCAAATTAACAGGACCAAAAGAAACCCCATACTTATATGGTACTTTTGATTAGTTTTTAAAAGTAATCATGGGCCACAGAACCACCATTACCATGATTTAAGCCAATGCATTAACTTGACCTATTGATCACTTATATGTGTAAAATCCAGCCCTTGACCCTGAAAAAACCCAACCTGTAAAAGCCAGCCCCAGACCTTCAAAACAAATCCAGACCTAAAAAAAAACCCAAAAAATAATAATAAAAAAAAAAAAAGTCAAGGGTTTTCCTAGATAAACAAACTTTCTTTTTATTTATAACCCTTCCCCCTGACCAGAGACCAATACCTGTCATGATCTTCTAACAAGCTGGATACAATCAATCAAATTAACCTTTCTTTTCTTTTCTATTTTTTTTTTTTTTTTTTTTTTGCCATATTCAGGGAAATTATCTGGCATCTGAATCGCCAGGCAATGGAAATAATATTAAATGAAATGTACAAATCAGAAATGAACCGTGCCACAGTCAGGGATCCTGCATTTGACCTCCAAGCATAAAATCTTGAAAATTAAAAATACACAAGATTGTAACTTACCTGTGGTATGCAGTGTTTATACAGTCTTTCATCTAGGCATACAGTCTTTGATCATCTAGCCAATTTATAGACATTTAGATTTTTCAAATTCATTCATTTTCCCATCTGCTTTATCAGGAAAAATGTTAGTGACTAATCTGGTTTAATTTCATGACTTCCACAAATTCCATTCATACTTGCTGTGTTCAATTAATACACTAACTTCAAATAGCAAGAACCAGACTGATGTACCCAATTTTTTAGCAATACTAGAGTATAAGATCAACATACACCTGATGTTTGAAACATCAACTGCAGAAAAGCCAAATTATGAAAATTTTATGGTCAAGAAGTCAAGCAGTAAGATCATGGGTTTGGTTGCTTACATGATAACAATCAAGGAAACATCAATTTCCCTTGCAATTAAGTAATGGTCAGAATCCAATTACGTAATACTATATGACATTTACAATTCCATAACCTGACAGAACATTAGACAGTATCACTCTGTCTCCTGGTGGGCAAAATAGACTGAGGGCCCCGCTGGAGACAGAAGGCAAACAAAAGAGAGTCATTTTCCCTGACTGAAAAAAAAAAACAAAAAAAAAACCGCGTTGCCCAATCAGCTCATTCATGACATTCACAGTGTATTTACCCCATTACAGCCTGGCTACTAAATCACCCGCAGGTACAATCTGGGGTGTGATCTCATTACCTCGTAAGCATAAAGCAAATCATAATTGTGTCATCAGCTTGTTCATCCGGATGCCATTTGTGTATTGTAACATTAGCTTTCTCAAGTTGTAACTTCAGCAAGTATTACAAGATGGATGAAGAATAATTAAGAAAAAAGTGAGTGCGACTGAAAAGATGAGTGGCATTAAATTTAAAGATTTTCAAAGGGAAGCAATGAGGACAGCCACAGGGCAGAGCCAGGACACATTTGTTTGTGTACCAACTGGACGTCACAAAACACTGGGTTATTATTATCCTCCCAAAATGTTTGAGAAAAACAGTACCGTCATTGTGATTTCACCACTTATTGCCCTGATGAAGGACCAAGTAAAGAGACTTAAAACTTGTGGAACCAATGCTGCCTATGCTGGAGATGTTGATTGCCACGATGGGATCAGAAATGGCAAGTTCCAAATTGTGTTTGCTTCACCCAAGGCCAAGGTATCTGGGACTGTATGGATGATTTTATCCTCGAATTTTTATTGACAATGCCTACGATGCCTTGTAATTGACGAAGCACATTGTGTTTCTAACTGGCAAGTGATAACCTGGTTGTTTTCTTGCTAATGGCCCACAAATTTTGGCAGAGTATGCAATTGAAAGTGAGCATTGCAGCTCCGAGACTGGTATTATCGCCCACAATGTTCGATTGGGAGATGATCATATAGATGTAAAATAAAGAGTCACTTGAACAACGAAGTTTGCTGTTTTCCATCATGAGAAAAAAAAAATTTCCAACAAGTGCACAAAATTTATTATAGTTTCTCAGAAAAAAATGAGAAAGACTTGCAGGCCCCCCCAACAGCGCCGGCCGCTTCCTGTGGCCATCACGGAGCACATTTTGACACAAAGCCCATGTGGTCTTACATGTGTATTTTGCGATCAAGACAACTCGATTTAGACCAGAAATGAGCTTGACAGGTACTCCGTGTGCCACACATGGAAACTCCTGAAACTTGTATGTATTTTCCCCTGCAACCATGACCGTGAGTGACTCGTGCATAGCTATCACTGCATCCACTTTGCATGGGCCAGGTCCCTCTTCTAGGTATAGTCTCTAGTGGGGCGGCGACACAATAGCATAGCCCCCAAGAGAGTGTTGGCTACTGTCTAACAAAACATCTAATCATAATTTAATATAATTTATGGCATTGAAGCAATAGAATACAATACACTAGTACCCTCTCAAAGATCATTTCTTGTGACAGACCATGTCTTTTGAACATTGCCCGACCATGATACAAGGTGTCACTTTTTCTAATAAGTTCAGCTTTATTTTAAGACTATGCATCTGTCATACGATACTATTTTGATGCCACTAGGGTGATCTTAAATAACAGGTGGCACTCTATATATTAACAACTACCACTCAACTCAAGATGGTAAGTACCAATGTATGCTAACAGCCCCTACTCAAGGTGGTAATTACCAATGTATGCTAACAGCCACTACTCAACTCAAGTTGGTAGGTACCACTGTGTATGTTAACAGCCACTACTCAACTCAAGTTGGTAGGTACCACTGTGTATGTTAACAACCCCTACTCAAGGTGGTAAGTACCAATGTATGTTCATAGCCACTACTCAACTCAAGTTGGTAGGTACCACTGTGTATGTTAACAGCCACTACTTGACTCAAGGTGGTGACCAAATTGACATGGCCCAAGAACATGCCCTGTAAATATTTGCAACAATGTGACTTGTGGTTTTTCTTTATGTTATCTTAAGCCAGAAATCCAGGTTAAAGGTCACTGAAAACAAAATTGCTGAATCCTGTTAAAGGGGCAATGATTCATTATTCATGATAATAATAAACCTCATAATTTTTTGACCTGGTGTATTTGCACAGTATTTGTGTGTTCTGCACTGTTCAGGAACACCTTGAACACCCTGCCTTTCAAGCCCATCTACACCTAAATGTCCTACTTCCAGTAGCAGTCCCCTGGCCTCACACCTATCCATGTCACTTTCCAAATAAATATGTTTAAGTGTGTGAAAATATCCAAGGCTGCTCTGCCCTTATCTTTAATTTTTAATGTTTTCATCTTATTCTACTTGCCACAAACAAGTTTTGGGATTTTGGGACTTGCACAGTATGTAGAGATGCCTCCCAAACCCCTGACAAAAATGGAGAACTTTCTTTTCAGGACCAAGACAAAGCCTCCAGCCAGCATCCTACAGGGAGTACCCAGCTTGATGTGATTAATTAACAGATGTAGACAGTGGGCAGCACATCAAAGTCTGCATCTCTGCCCTGGGTTTGCCTTGAAGCTCCAGATAAGAGTAACTACTATTTATCAGGGACTGAAACCATCATGAAAATATCTGATTCAATGAGACCTAATTGTTTCAATTAAGATACATACAAAAAAAATCAGCTGATGACAAAAACACCCAGATGCAAGACAAGTGTCTCGAGCAAAATGTTCCACAGTAAGTTAATAATTCCTTTGGCTATACCCCACACCAGAGAAAGACTGTAATGAGATGGCTGAAGACTTCCAGGTACTTCCACTACTTTGTTTTGTCCTTAAATGTCAAGACAGAGCATCAGTTGTGTCTGTGTTATGTACAGCACAGAGGGGCACAGCATAGAGATGTACCAAGGTCACAGGATATGGAAGGACAACAAAACTAAACTGCTAAATTTACCAGGTAAACAGATTTACATGTAGCTAAACAAATTAAGAAATAAACCATACATCGATGATCAACTTGAGTTCATGGTTCTTCCACAAAATGGTTGAGATTCCATTGATGCACATCATGTCATATGTCCCAGGTATAAACACCGCAATTTTTTTATAACATTGGGACATATTTTACAGTGGAATCTTGTGACAATTTGTATCACTTTTTGGGACTCAGAACACAATCGAGATGCTGCTCTATTGAAAGGTTAGAGTAAGATACCACACCAAAACAATTATAACAACTAAATGAACAAGCTTTAGCTGTTAAACCAGAGTCATGCCCGGGGGCATGAATGTCTCGCCAGTGTAATTCAAGCCACTCCGAAGTTTTTTGTTGATGGATGGATGGATGGACAGACGGAAAGTGACTGCTTAGTCTTGCCAAGAGCTTATGCTGGCGAGACAAAAAGAAAAGTATACAAACAGAGTAATGTGACAATGTGCCGTACATGGAAGTTTTTAATACAGGGTCAATGGGCCCAGGCACCTGCCAGGAGGGTGGTTGGGTGCCAATATGGGGGTCATGTGACCTGCTCACATGCCCACACAAAGTCCCTGGAATTCTCCCACACTTTGTTATTTTTGAATTTGTGGGCAAAGGGTTAAGTGTGTTGTGTGTGGTAGCAGATTACAAGGAATACTGCAGCCTGTTTGATTCAATCTGGACTGTTGATCCTTTTGTCTTCACTGGATCTAATGATCCAGTCGGCCAATGGTGTGAACTGCTTGCAGTGTTAAATCAGACACAGAAAACAACCTAAAGATCACCATGCCGGGCAGGTTCGTGTGCACAGATGGCCCACATTGCAGATCAGGTGCACATCTGTGTTTCAGACTGAGATGAACCCAGGGACAAGAATAGTCTAGTGTGAACAAAAGATTGTTCATGGTAACACCCCAGGTACTGCTGAGAAAGACCACCCTACCAACCTTACCCCCCCCCCCCCCCATTGAGAATGGAGTTCGTTCGGGTCAGGATATTTTTCTAGGATAAAACTATATCATTAGCATTAATGTACAGAATGGACCATTACTGCTAACTCTAATTAGTTACAAACTGCAAAGTCTCTAGAGAGGTTGGTAGTTTGTTGAGCCCTAAGACCATTAAGCTGGACATGAGCCATGCAAATAACAGTGCAGCTATTATCAAGCTAAGTGCCAGGAGTGGTCCGGTAACAGGAATTCGAGGAACTGGTGCTGGTGCCAGTCAGCATTTTAACTCATGGGGCTGAATTTCAAGATAATGGAACTTTTGAGGCAGCAGGATCTGGACAATTCAGGGCCGTATGAAATGGTACGATTTATAATGGGTCCTTCTTTTTAGTTCATACTGAAAAAAGTTGTAAAAGTTGTTTTAAGGGTAAATTATTGCTGAAAATCATATACATAGTGAAAATCTAAGCCTAGGGAAACTGATGTTTTAGTGGTGAGGTTTTCTTTGTGCGTAAAGCGCTAGGAAAGATGTATAAGTACCAATTAAATAAAAAGCACTTAATATGTGAGATGTAAATATAATCTGAAATGTTATCCGGCCCATCATACATGGATAAGTTGACACAGAAAATATTGTGTGCAAAAAATAGAAAATCCAGAAAAGATGTGAATTCTGCTTATATTTAACTTGCATCGTCATACAACTTTCACACAAAAAGAGAAATAAAATGCACTGAACTTGGTGCCCAGAATGCAGGAGTTGAAAAATTTTCCCGAGGGGAGCGGGGAGGCATGCCCCCGGGCCCCCCTAGTATGGCTGCGTGCCTTCAGCACTTGCCCTGCCAACAGTGTCACTAAATGAACTAAATGACCTCATCAAAGTTTTTTCTTTCCTACAGCTCTGCAATTATGGTACCCTAACCCCTCTCCCCCTGATAGGATTGTTCAGAATTTGAAGGCTTGAATTCAAGGCTAAAGCTCAGGTTTGGCAGATCCTACTGACGCAGGCTCTGCACAAGTTGAGAGAACGGCAAGACTCACGGGCAGCCCCGTCAGTGCAAGTGATGGCTCTGAATGTTAATAAGGATGGCTGAGAATTATAAGTATGACACATGCACGGCCTGCATAAGATGGCAGTGCCCATGCACAACTGCCTTCAGGTGATTGTCACCAGAATGACAGCATTGGATAACATGGAGGTTAAAATGCAGCAATTGGAAGCAGACCTGTTTGTAGCTCAGGTGCTGCAAGAGCTGCAGACAGCACATGGAGAGCTGGCTGCTGATTTACATGTACAAGGATCCCTAATGAGCGCACTTCAACAACAGCCTGCCTAGCATGTCACCTATCTGTAGGTCCATATTTATAACAGCTTAAAGGAAGGACCTATCTTGTACATGTACAAAAATACATGTTGAAATAGCCGACAACATACCAGCCTGAAACATAAAAGGTTCAATAGATGGCAGGTGGATCTGTCAAAGATGCAGGGTTCGCACCAATGGGACTGGCCTAATATCAATTATGTTCAATGGAACAAACAACAGTCAGCAATCTAAGCATAAATAACAAGTGAATAAACCTTTTTAATGCGAAAAGGGAGTGGCCTCCCCCAACGCGTTTTGGGCCCTGGGTGGCACTTCATCAGGGGACTGGAGGCTCACTCCAATTTATTCTGGTCTGATATGCAACTTAAGTGCTGATTAAAGGCTCGGTTTTCTGAAGAATCAAACATGAGAACTTTCCAAATGTAGTTTGCTTATTGTGACATCAATGTTCATTTCTGTCCAGTTTATAACTCCTACCACCCACCCCACCAAAAACATTCCATCCCGTACAGCCAGGCACTACGCATAGAGGCATACGCTCAACCAACGATGAATTCCGCACACAAGCCAGACAAATGATACGTGGCTATCCACCCAAGATAATACAGGAAGCAATTTCCCGCACTTTCGCACAGCCACGTGCTACGCTCCTTGCATTGAAATGACACACAGCCACAAACACAGACAATCAACTTTGTAATAACACACAACTCGGAAAACCCCATCACTAATGCTCTATTAAAAAATATTGGCCAATATTAAGGCAACATATGGATACGGTCCACATTTATAACAAAACGCATATGATCTCCTACAAAAGACTACCCTCCCTTTGCGATAAACTAGTCCACTGTGATTTTGATAAACTCAAACCAAGACCAGGTAACAGACCATGTGGACATCAGTGCGTGGCCTGTCCATACATGTACATGATAAAAAATTACTCATTTATAAGCACAGCTTCCAAAATCAAATACATCATCAAACAAGAAATCGCATGTCGCTCTACAAATTTAATATATATCATAGAATGTTCCAAACACCATAAGCAAAACGTAGGTCAAACGTCACAATCATTTGTAAAATGTTTTTATGGACACCGACAAGACATCAAAGACAAAAAGCTGAAATCTATTTCGTTGAACCTACAACAATGCCCAGATTCAAACATCATAATATATGAAAAAAAAAAAAAAAATTGTCATAGCTCATTCACCCATGATAACAGTACCTCATAGCTTTATATCACACTGTGTATACATGTATATAGGAGGAAAACCACAAATATACCCTCTCAGAAAAGGCATCAGCTCTTTTCTGATTGCCCCTATTTAGGGCATCCATAGAACAGGAATTCTACTGGATCATAAAGCCCAATATACATGTGTACTAAGTGACCCGGTGGGTCCACTTGTTTACCTTCCCTTATTTGGAAGGAACTTCCATTTCAAGCAGGCAATTTGAAATGGACTGACTGTGATAACCAATCACAGCCAATGCACACCCTGTCCTCATGTCATCATGATGCACATGTTTTGCGTGACGACGGAAAGTTACCTGTGCATATATATATGGGCCCCCAGTGGTTTTCCGTTAGCTCCTAGCGAGTACGTTTGAATGAAACCAGTCAAACTTTTACCTCTTCCATCAAGGCCACTTGCCCTGTTTTATACGTCATAATATGTGGCATGCAAAAATTCTCATGCCATGACAACATAATACGCACAACGCACGAAGCCCCCTGAATTCACGAACTCAACACGGTAACTCGATCCATCAGGCCTAACCTCCTGGGCAGAAAGATATTAACGTGCTATTTTTGTGAGAAACAATATTGACACAAGCAGTCGCTTTTAAACAGACATGTCACTAAGAAACACAGAGATGATTATGTTCGTACATGCAGTGTGTGCCATAAAACATGAAAGGATAGACAGTTACAGACATCACTCCAGGACCCATGATGTAGATTTCCAACAGCCTATATGATATCAACCAGGGACTGCAGCAATGAAAATGACCAAATACCACAGACTTTTTGAGGCTGAACTGACAACAGTCAAATTTAAAGTAATCGCTAAACAAATTAAAGCTGCCACAAGAGAACACTAGGAAAGAGAAATCCCAATAACTAGAAACCCGATAACACTTAGGCCAAGATATTTTAATTAATATGTGGGACAAAGACTGCCTCACTCATTTCCAAACACACTCATTTGGCATAACAAAATATCACAGGAAATACCTGTACTAAGAAATGATTTATATCTATGCGTTGATGTAGATGATGGGTCACCAACTCCCCCCACTTTTGGCTGATCCTTGTTCTGTACTTTACAGGTCACAGGACAATACAACAGGATGGATTACAACATTGATACATCAAGGGGGACCAAGAAACAGAAGAGGAAACAAGACCAGATGGACATACATTTACACACACATATAATATAATATATATATATATATATATATGTATATATATATATATATATATATATATATATATATATATATATATATATATATATATATATATATATATATATATATATAGATATATATATTCAAAAGAACTTTTATTAGCACAAGATTAAACATGACTGAAATAACTTCATTTGATACATATTTCTTTAAGCGCTCATAAATAAGTTTATACAAAATCAGTAAAGATTATAGGAACTGTAGCGCCCCAGCTGGCCAGACATGAACATTGACATCACAATAAGCAGGCTATATTTGGAAAGTTCACATGTATGATTCTCCAGAAAACCGAGCCTCTAATCAGCACTTGTTGTATGTCAGACCAGAATAAATTGGAGTGAGCCTCCAGTCCCTTGATGAAGTGCCACCCAGGGCGTGAAACGTGTCAGGGGAGGCCACTCCCTTTTCTCATGAAAAAGATACATTCACTTGTTGTTATTTATTACTTATCATGCTTAGATTGATAGGTGATGTTCATTCCATTGAACATAATTGTACATGTACAACAAGCAAGAACATTTTACAAAAGCCAAGGTGTTGGTTGATGGCTGAAGAGCATTTTTATCAGGTTAACTGTCAATGGAAAAAAGACATGACCACAAATCTGAACAAAACAATACAGCTTACAATCATGATCATATTTCTTTACATCAGTGTGACCAAAATACACCCTTCCTTGCAAGAACTTCATTTGCTTTGTGAAAGAGAGAATTTTCATCAATTATGAATTGATTCTTATTGTTAGTAGCAGTGGTTAGTGTGGGTGAAGGAGAAAAATCTGTCTTCGTAATTCACACAGTAGAGGGGCAGTGTGGGTCAGAGGATTGTTGGGGGTGAGCCTCCAGCCAATCACAGGACAACACAGGCAAGCATCACAGGGTACAGCTATACAGGACAACTACCCAGGTTGGCATCACAAGACAGCAACACAGGCAAGCATCCCATTAGAATTCAGTACAGTTGAGACAAGATGTGATTACCAGGGTAAATGGGGTCAAGAGTGCATGTTTTATCGAAAGCTCTTTATAAAGGACTGATTTTACATAACAGAATAAAAGATTCGTGCAAATTTTAAGTATTGTGGATCTTGACATGTGGACATAATGCAAGAACATACTTATTGTCCAGTGAGATCAACGCAGACTGTGAGCACTTTGTATGCACAGTGCAGAAAAATCTGAACCTTGATGGATGACCTGGTTCAAGAATTTGTGTCTGTGGATCTTCTGCCATAATCATGAAACATGTCCCTCTGTATCGGGACAAAAATGTTCCTGGGAACAAGCAAATATGACAAGGTAAGCAGCCAAAGTAGCAACAGTAAGTGTGCGACACGTTGTGACCTTGGATAGGTCTCATCAGGCACTGGCAGGGATTTGAAAATGCTTCCATATTTATGTGAGGCGTAACAATTGCGTTGCTACGTTGTGCATGTCTGGGAATAAGCTGCTGATGAGCACCCCACAACAGGTGGTGCATATATGGTCTGCCAGTCACTTCACAGCCAAGACTGTCACATTTCTGGTTACTGAAATAATTACAGATTCACAAAGATCTGAAGATTGAGCTGATCCAGTTACTGCATGGATTCTTGAGGATTTTGGAGCCTATTTTCAAAGACTGCATCAGGCCAAAAGAAAAAAACAAACAAACAAAAGCAAAAAACCTGCATGCTCCTTAAAGGTACAGGTGTCCTTCCACTGCACATGGTCCAGCAAGTGTCATTCAGCCTCAAGCTAACTTACCACAGGCTTCACTGGAAACAGTATACCTAGCATGCAAGAGCTACATGTAGGCTATATAAGTACTTTGGATGGCCTTGTTGAAGAAGGTACTAAGAAATGGCCTGAAGAAAGTTTAAGGCACTTACTGAATGTTAATTAATTTATAAAGCAGCATCATTAGTCAAAGAAAATTATCAAAAAGCACCCATACAATATGAGGCTTAGCTGACATAAACATTTGAGATGGTAGCATTTTGCTATCAGTTGCCAATTCAAAGGACGGACAACCAAACCAACAACTCTTACTTAAAAAACTAGCTTCATAAGCCTATTATGATTAATGAGAGTGTGTTAGAGGTATCCAGCACAATGGCCACTTCTTACACTCAAGAAAATGAAGAGTATTAAAGCATGTACACTAATGACATCAAGCCACAATATACTGTGAATTCATTTAATTCTGCTGTGTCCTTATTTTCGCTTATTTCGCTGATGCTTCAAAGAGTGAAATTCAGAACACAGTGAAAAAAACTTTTTAAAGTGGCATTGATTGGAAGTAAAACTAAACTTCCAAATTTGAAGTCTCTGTGAAAGGTCCAAAATGCAAAAAACAAAACAAAAAAACCCCCAAAACATGAAAATAAACATTCACAGTACATGTGCTGATAATGATAAGAATGATGAAATATGTTTAAACCAATGATGACTTGATCCCTGAATATCTACAATGACACAACATATATGGCTTCTTTCCAATGTCCAATAGACTATATAGAGATGGGCATCTGAGTCCCCACACATCAATATTTCTTCAGGTTGGTCTTTTACATCTGCATAATTCCTGCTCAAATCACCCAAAAGAGCATGGAAATTGTCAATGGCTTCAATGCTTGTACTCACATTCATTTCCTGTTACACAGCAAAAAACATTTTCAGTCAGAATAGTACATGTAACTAAGACATACACCACGATAGCAAGTTGCAGGTCAACAGCTTTCTTTGCACATGTTGAATGCATTGTGGCTAACCAAACAAGGAAAACTGTTGACTCAGGTCTTATTCCAACCAGCAAAGGGCTAGTCCAAACAGACTGACACTGCCGTCATGACATTGATCATTCCTGACCCTGGAAGCATGGGACTGGCTCAGCAGAATACAGCTTGGGCGACACACAGACAAGTGAGGGGCCATCTGTCCTTAATGCAGACATGTACTGAGGGACATGATGCCAAAGGTAGCTACAAATGTTTAGACTGAAGATCTATGATGCAAGGCCCCCAATAAAAAACTTTCTCACCATGGAATGAGATGGAAATGACATTAATAAGACAATATGTCTGGCTGCAAATTGTCATCAAGTGATAAAGTGAACGGCTTCAAATGTTCATCAAAGTGACATAATGACTGCAGACATGTAACTTTAGTTTTACCTCTTTCAGATGTGACAGGGACTGCATGGTTTGCAAATGTTTGAAGCAACACAGTGACTAACTTCAGAGTTACTTCTTTCAGAAAAAGAGATGCGGGGGGGGGGGGGGGGGGGATAAAGCGGCTTAACTGACCGATATGTTTCATCAACTCAAAATTAACAGCTGTTTTTTCCTTTATTTTCATGGTCACTCTGGCTGCTCCTGTCTCATATCAAGTCAAGCAAACATGGTGGAGCAGCTTGACGTCAAGGACCGATTTGGTTCTAATGTTTTCATCTTTACTGTGATAACATTCCTGTGATGGGCTCAAGTAAAATAAACAGGGGAATTTCACCAGTTGACTGAATTAGCCAATGCCAATGGTTTATCTGCTGTGGGGCTTTAATTATCAGGTCAGGTAAAATACAGTACAGTTGTAAATCACAAGTCAAGACTGCTGTCACAACAAGCTGTCATGTTCAAGTTTGACTCAACTCAAGAACCCATGACAATTAATGCCAGACAAGAGAAAGACTAAAGATTCTACCAAAATGCTCAGTGCAAGGCACTGTTGAAAGAACGAGAAGTACCATGCAGCCTTCAAGCCCAAAGATATCGCTGAGCAACACGGAAACAGACACACAGAGAGATTATTTGGAGTAAATGATATGCTGGTCAAGAACTGGAGATCGCAAATGGGTCACCATGGAAGCCATGCAAAGTAGCAAGCATGCCAAACGTGGGCTCAAGGACGGGATGTGATTAACCCTAGAGAATGCTTAAGCTGCACACATGGGTCACAAAAATGAGGCAAGATGGACACATTGTCAGCAGATCTGCAATTTGACAACAAGACCTGCAGATTGCAATGAAAGAAAAGATGAAAGATTTCAAGGCAACCAATAATTGGTGTTCTGGGTTTGTGAAGTACCACAGCCTCCCTAAGAGCAAGAATCCATTTTGCACAGCAGATGCTAGCCCACCACAAGAGTGTGATACCTGATTTTCATTCATATGTGATCAGGGTGAGGTAGGAAAACAATTATGCACTGTCACTGATTGGCAATATGGATGAGACCCCAATGACAGGCTAAATGAAGCCAAAGGATAGATGAAGTTCATGCACCCCATACAGTGATGTTACCATCCTTCTGATTGGTGGATACTGACCAATCAGAGCATCCCTTCATTCCAAGAATTTCCTGGTGTGGGTCAACAAGTAGTTTCTGTTTTGGTGGGTTACACTTGACAATTTTGGCAGCAATTCTTCAAAACTCCATTTTATTTTCACAAAATCGGCCACTTCGTGTCCCTGTCACTACCTGTATACACACATAATATGTAACTGACTTTGTTGATGAATATCTTGGTGATACTTCAGAAGAGGAATTTTATGAATTCTGAGTAGCTCATTTCTGTTGTGATATTTACCCCCCTAGCCTTTTCAAGGCCACCACATCCTCTCAAAAGAGGTATTCAAGCATTTTTTTTTTCAAAACAAAAGATTGAAAAAATCTAAATGAACACTGGCCTTTGGTAAAGCAAAGAGGTGCTCAAACACTGGGGAAAGATTGTTTTATCGTGTTACTTAAAGCATGCCTTCACTGACCACCAATGCCATCTGGGGAGATGGTGTGCAATTAATTGAAAATGTGAAAGCAATGAATAGAGAAAAGACATCAGTAGCCATCTATCTGTAAGCTCAATGGGGATCCACCTTAGATGGACCCCTACCACTAGGTCATGCATCAATCATATTTTGCAATTTACCATGAATGTTGCCGGGGGGAAGAACCAAATTTTGTAAAAATTTTCTCTGAAACTGCCTAGCCAATTAATGCTGAAAAACTGCAAAGGACCACATTCAGCACCTAACCTTGTTGGGAAATAAGGTTCAATCTCCTTTCTGCACATACAACTGGCACATCTGTGCTATTTGTTGGACTTCGTTGTCATAATATTGTCATCAAAGCTTTGTTAGTTAAAGGACTGCTGGGACAGGCAGGTGAACAGACCCATGCACCTACATGTATATGCACCCATTTTCAGGCTGCTGTGCTGTCCACTCACACCACCTCCCTCCAGTCCCTGAACCTTGAGCCAAGAACATGAAATTAATTGCCACCATCCTGATGTCAGATTAGCAGGCGAAATGTTGGTCAGACCCAGCCAAGGAAGGTCCCTTCCAAACTCTACAGTTTGCTGTCTTCAAATGGCTTGAGAGGACTAGGGAAGCTTTCTGCCATTATGGAAATTCTAATACCAGCACATGACCAATTTCCCATATGCATAGAGCTCAAGAATCCCACTATGGAATCCATGAAAATACAATGTAGTCCGTAAGATCTTGGGTGTGTAAAAAAGATTGAACTCTACACAACAGCTACAACTGACGAATTATCTGGACTGGCCAGCCCCAAAATGTGTTGATTGCCAAGAGCAGATAATAAATATTGCTTTAATCTTTTCATATCAACATTCTGTGTACTGAATTTTACTAGAGCGCCCTGGGGTAGATTAGTGCTTCTAGCACTAACTGGGTAACCCTCTTTATACATATATATATATATATATATATATATATATATATATATATATATATATATATATATATATATATATATATATATATTATAGGTGAGTTAATTGTACAGGTTTATATCTGGGCTGTTTTCTCACATTTGCAAAGCATCATTAAAAATTTGAATGCCAGACTTCATCCAAGATTGTGCTTGTATACAATCTCCCACATGAAATTTTCTAAATATATATATACCCAGAATATTCACCAAACACTAAAGGTATCCTGTACCCAATGTCATTGGGCTAAATTAATGGGTATCAATATCAATTGCATTCTTGATGGTTTCAGTCCCTACAAAACAGTGCTCAGTGACTCAATCATCCATGATGCACCCAGGGTTTCAAGGCAAACCCAGGGAAAGATGTAGACTTTGATATCCTACCAGTTGTCTCCATATAATCATATGCTGGAGGCCTTCTTGCTTCAAACAGAAAGTAGCTGTCCTTCTTGTGAAGGTCAGGGAGGGTTTGTCGCATATCTGTCAAATAGGAATTCTATGGGAATAACCATCACATAACAATTTAAGATGAGATCCTTTGTGGCTCGTAATTTCAACCAGGCTGTCTTCAGTATTTACTTTAAGCTTTGCTAACTTGCAAGCACATCATTGATCCAGATTAAGGTGATAGTTTATGTCAATATTCTCCAATTAATTGGTTCCTCCCTAAATAATGATCTTCTTTAAAGACATTTCTATCATCACTATCCACATCAGTTGTAAATTTCCATATAAATCTGGAGTTAATGCCTGTTGCATGTAGCCACTACTTCTGTCAACAATAACAGAGTCTTGTAAGCTAACAGCATGTGTGAGCATGTCTAACATATGTTTGGGTATGCCACAAGTCAGACAGAGCAAAAATAGACAAATACTGAAAAAGAAGTGACAAACACGCCCTTCCCTACAGTCATGAAAGGTAATTGTTTTCTCACATTCCTCCATCAGTGCTTAACTGCAGCAAAATGCATCTAAAGTAAAAGCTACTGGTCACCATATTACTGTCCATTAACACAGTGGTACCTTTGAAGTTGAGTTATCCATATTATTGTTTGCTACTACATTGGTAGCCCTGAAGTAAGAGCTATCCACTGGTCATTATATTGCTGTTTTTACCACAGTGGTATCCTTGCAGCAAGTTATAACTGATCACCTTGATTGCAACCAAATGGCTTCACAGACATCCAGTAAAAATGTGCTATCAACCACTAAGAGGAGCAGAGAGGTACCTGTTAGTTATCAGTCACTTTGAAGGGTACAGTGGTACCTGCTGGTTATTGGTCAATCTGAGAGGCACAGTGGTACCTGCTTGTTATCAGCCACACAATGGGGCACAGTGGTATCTGCTAGTTATCAGCCACTCAGCAGGGTACAAGTGGTACATGCTAGTTATCAGCTACTCAGTGGGGCACAGTGGTACATGCTTGCTAAGACCACTTCGGCTGCCATCAAAAGCTGATCCCATGTAACAGATGGGCTTGAAATGCAGCTACGTTTAACAAAGAGGATAATCATTAAAGGGTCTTCAGAGTGGTCTCAAAAAGGCAAAGGGACGATAATGGCAGGTGGCCTTCATGGTGGGTATACACCATGCAAGCATGAAATTATCTATCAGACGAGCAAAAAAGTTATGACACAAAACATAACTGCAATTTGTCACCAAGAGTAAATCTGCAAAAAAAAATTGAATCTTGTATACTTGGAAGTGTTATCACCAAAACCTATTTGGCATTCCATGACAGTGGCAATATGCAAGAGGTACCACAGCATATGAACTGCTTAGACTTCACTCCTGACAGCTTGGATGAAAAGGCTATGAACATGTACATGTATATCAGCAATGTATGTAGACTGTCTCAACATATCAAGCCATCTCTGAAGTGCACTTACCAGTAAGCCATTTGAATACCAGTGTCAGCCTCAAGCTGGTCACACTCAGCAGGGAGAGGTTGGTAATCTTGCTCATCATTCAGTCACGCTGAGGTGTGGTTGCTTTGTTGCAATGGGTAACATGCAGTTGGTCACACTCAGCAGGCTTTGGCTGGTAAGTCCCATCAGTTGTGTGGTATATTTCCCAGGCCAGATGATGACTGAAAAATTCATGGACATTCAAGACATTGTTTGAGGAAGTACAAAGATGTACATGAAATGGATTTCTGCAGTTAATAGAGACATACTGGAAAACATTGTGGTAGAGGTTAATGTGAAAGTTAAACATCTGGTCAGCTCTTTAAGCATCTGACACTCTGCCCTCCAAACACTTTCCAGCAGCTCTGGCTTAAGTGACTCTCTTTGTGCCCAACAACACATTTATGGCAACATCCTTTTAATTATAGATTCTGATCAACAATCATAATCTCTCTTAGCATCTGTAGGTATATTAGCACATAAAGTTGTACCTTTATTGCCTCTGACATGCATTACAAGTTATACAATGTGCAAACTACATTTAAAGTGTGCTACCCAAAGGTCATGAAATGATGTACCCCTGCATTATCATGTTTATGAGTCACCTCATTCATTCAAATACATTTGCATGCTCATTGACAATTGTCGGCGGGTACATGGTAGAGTTGTATTAAACATCCAAGTAAGTACATGTACTTATAAAAAGGAGTTGTTAACTCTGATTTGTGAAGTTTTGTCCCATTAGATTTTACAACATATACATAGAAGCCCATAAATGTCAATACTCACGCAGTAGTGGCACTAAAAGGTAGCAGTGCTCAGGACAGACGAACATCAACACCACAGTTGCATGTGGGAAGCACGCAAGAACCAGCGTTGAGGCCAACTTTTGCACAGCTTGCAGCCACGCAGCTCCACTATTTGGCATCTTCAGCATTTGGCATCTTCACCATTTTTGTATGGCATCTACTTCTCTGTAGAGCTGAATATTTGATTCCCAATTTTGTAACATGTAGCTACCATTTTTGTGCTATTAAAAGCCAGTAGCCCTACCATCTAAACTGACCAGGTCTGTCACTTCAGAGTACAGCCTGCCAGCATGTATGGATTGTAAATGTTCCAGTAGGACTTGAACTGTCATTGCATGAGCAAGACAATGGTATATACAGTAAAAAGAATAGTCTATACTGTTGTGGGACATGCAGCCTGTTTATACAGTCATCAAATATTTTGCAACAGAATTGAAGAATTCAAGAACATTTTGTGACAGAATTAAATATTTAAGCCTTGCACATGCAGTCATAAAGTATGTGCTTTGCACAATCTTATAAGTGTATCTACATGTATATCTGTGATTTCTTAGTATTCTTCTCAATGGCAAACTGGGCCCATCACTGATTTTACAGTGCCATTTCTCAATGACAAATGAGACACAGTGCCATTTCTCTGGCAAATCAGCTTCACCACCAATTGTACAGTGTCATTTCTCCATGACAAATTAGGCCCAACACTTATTGCACAGTGCCATTTCTCAATGACAAATTAGGTGCAAGTTATTGCACAGTGCCATTTCTCAGTGACAAATTAGTCCCAACACTTCTTGCAAAGTGTCATTTCTCAATGACAAATTAGGGCCAACATTTATTGCACAGTGCCATTTCTCAATGACAAATTAGGGGGAACACTTATTGCACAGTGCGATTTCTCAATGACAAATTAGGTGCAACAGTTATTGCAGTGCCATTTCTCAATGACAAATCAAGTCCACTGATTTCACATCATTTTCTTTGTAACTAATCAGGCACAATGGTGATTTCACTGTTCACTTTCTGAATCTAAAATCTGGCCTACCAATCATTTCACAGTGCCTTTTATCCATGATAAATCAGTTCCACTTGTTCCCTCACACTACCTAGTTCAAAATTAATGACAGGGTTATCAGGCCATCTTGTCACTTCCAAGGTGGCCTTTACACAGCCTGCTGTATTCTGTGCTAACTTTGTGCAAAGGTCCTAGGCCAGAGTTACAGCTGGTGGAATGCATGTTTGGTTGTAGATCCTCCATTATTGTCAGCTTATTTATCTTTCGTGACTCCAATAAACATAATTTTTACCATGGGTTATCAGGAGCCCAATGGGATGATGATGTCATTATACAAGGACAAACTGAACTAGTGACCAGTCACTATAGGCTGGCCTTTGGGATCACACAAGAGAAAGAAAGAAAGAAAGAACGAATGAACAGAAGAGAAAGGAAAAGAGAGAGAATGAATGAAAAAAGAAAGAACAAACGACCAAACGAATGAAAGAAAGAGAAAGAAAGTAAGACAGACAGAATGAAAGAAAGAAAGAAAGAAAGAAAGAAAGAAAGAAAGAAAGAAAGAAAGAAAGAAAGAAAGAATTCTCGGAAAAACAAAATGTCTGGGTTGGCACCCAGACATAATTAGTGACCATGCAGTGACCACAGCCCAGCCTTTGGGCACACACATGTAACTGAAGAATTTTTCAAATTCTGGCCACAATGCACCCACAATTCCATTGAAGAGCTCTACATGGCTACAACAGGTTTGGCTTACAAAACAGACAAATCTTGAAAACATTGCCTATACAGCAAATGTTTAAAAACAAGAGGGCTGTGTGAACATGCAGCCCATCCTCAGCTGACCTTGACATTCAACCCATAAGAATTCCCACTCTAGTCTAAGGTGATGAGGATGTTTGAGTGGAAGTAAAAATGTGAGTTCCATTGCAATCTCTGTTGACTTTCATGTGTCCCCATGCAATTTCAAAGCAATAAGATGTCCGCTTTCTCAGATTTTTTTTTTTAATTGAACAAAAAATCATAAAAAATATATAAAAATCACTTAAGTGTGATCAACCATTTGCACAAACTTGGTACATTCCCACCAACTTTGAAGTGAATCTAGTTCAAGGTTTTCCAGAGGAAATTTAAAATGTAAATTTCCATTGCAATCCTATCGACTAACATAGTAATCAATAGGATTGCATGCATTAGCCAACAAATAATTTGCAATAAATCAGGGATCCACAGTATCACTATTTAGTGAACAGCTCTGTTTGCCCCTCCCACAAGATCCACTACGTTTCAAAACAATCTCAGTGATGGTTTTAGACAGGAGTTCCAAAATAGCCTCAACACACAAAAATTCATTAAAATAAAAAAGAGAGAAAAAATTGACAGCACTACCTCTTGAACAAATTAAAGTCTAGAGGTCGCCAGAAGTGTCCCTATGCAATTTCAAAGGAATTAGCTCAGAGAAGATTTTTTAACATTTTGCCAAAAAAATAAACAAAACCAAAAAAATCATAAAAAAATCTAAATTTCAATGGTGCAGGAACCATTTGAACAAACTTGGTAGAGACCAATGCAAGGTACATTACCACCATTTCTGAAGTGAAGCTTGCTGGCGATTTCAGAAAAGAAGTCGAAAATGTAAATTGTGGATGGATGACGGACAATACTATACACTCAGCTGACTTGTCAGCCAAGGCAAAAATTTGCTGACACACAGAGTTAACTGACAATTTGAGCAGTGAATTGTACCACATTACCAGGAATGCTGATCATCTCAAGTTGACCACACACTCAGTTTCATTGACAAAAATCCTGAGCCAAACATGTTGCAGAAACACACCCACTCTTGGTTCATTAAAACATCTGACAGCAGGCTGAGAAGCTATGTATCAATTTCTTTTGCTGCATTTCATTCAATGTCATCAGCATTTAGGTTATGATAGAAGTGGTTGGCAATTTCCTGTGTGCAGACTACCACTGAGTTGTGCTTGTCAGTGGTGTAACAAAGTTTCAAAGGAGAGTTGCCTCAAAATTCAGATTTTTCAGTTTTCCCCCTGAGGGCCTCCACAAGGGTTCTGACTTCTTCACAAAAGCAATGACCAATCTTTCACCAGATCAAAAATTAAAATTCTTTTAAACCAGACATTCGAAACATCCAAACCCCCAAACAAAAGTTCAGTTTGACATTTTCATTTCATAGTCTCCTTTGAAAAGTTGGGAAGCAGTTCAACACAGGCAAAATGTTGGAAGCATTATTTTTCAAAGTTCAAAACCACTGACTTGATCAACACATCTATAGTCAAAAACAAATGCCAATCAATTTGACTTTTGGCTGTAGCTGTTCAAAACAAAAACAATTTTGTTATTTCTGATTTTTAAAAAAATGAATTTCCCTGTTATGCATCAAATTTGTTGAGGCAAATATGCATGTTCATGCACAAAATTGTATAAATACATGCATCGCTGTTATATTTAAAATCTTGCAGAAAGAACTTTTCATATTTATTTTGCCAATTACCATCACACACAGTTTGCTAATGTTCTATACTCAAAAATGCCTCAGTGTAGTGACTGGTGTAATTTGTATCTCTTAGACTTCACATGTAATATCACAAAGTACTTGGAACAGTAACAATGTTAACCATCCCGTGTACATGTCACACACAGCCCTTTCCACACATGCCCAGACACAAACCACACATGCACTCACCCTGAACTCACTACACATGCTAACTTTGGCAAACACACACACCCACACACAGGCACACATACTTGCTTCCCTTCACATGCTCACTTTGAAAAACACAAACATCCACACACAGGCACACACACTCTGGCATCTCTACACATGCTCACTGAGAAACACAAACATCCACACACAGGCACACACTCTGGCATCCCTACACATGCTCACTTTGGCAGACACAACATTCAAGCTTCCAACCACACAAATCCACATGCATTCACTTTTTTTAGTTTTTTTTAATTTTATATTTTTTTGAAATTTTTGTGTTTTATATTTTTTTTGGTATTTTTTCCTTTTTTTTTGATGAATGACATGAAGCACACATACAACCATATACTCACACATGCACCCACTCACACATACACCATACAAAATGAAGATGTAGTTCCACGTTTTGTCATCCCAGCAGAGGTCAAGTGAGTCCAGGTCAGCAGAGTGCAGATACGGTGCAGGGAGATCAAGAAGTCCATCTACTCCAGGAGACACGGAAGTTAGTCCATAGGGTAGGCCATGAAATTTTGGCATCAATTTTATTAGAACCAAAAAAATAAATAAACAAATTTAGAACCAAACAGGAACATGCATTTTACTTCTCTTTAAACAAAACTGAATAAACACCCAATAGCAGCTAATAAACATGAAGCAGAATTTAGAATTCCATTCTTGCCAAAACAATATTAAATTTCCAGTGACTCCAAAATACTAAATTTAACTTCCCAGTCCAATTTCAAATTCACTTTTTCTCTCAAAGTATACCAATCATAAAATTTACATTAACACCAAATACTAAATCTTCACTGTTGCCAAAATATTTTAATCTACACCATACCTGCCAAAACATTAAAATCTACTGCAGCCAAAATAGTGATGCCAAACTAAAATTTATACTGATGTCCAAAATACTGAATTTTTTTCATTTCTGTTATACTGAATTTACATCTGTTCCACAAATAAACGTTTCATGGCCTACCCAACTGATTGATGGACCCTGCAGTCCAACCAGAGGGCGTGCATACATACAGATGCACCGCAACTTACCAAACCAAGTCCCATCAGGCTTCCAAGAGTCTCACATCCAAGTCATGGGATACATGGTGGTCAGGCGAGCTGGCTCGGCGACCCCCGGCAGCTTCCCAACAATCCACTCATTGGAAATGAGGCAACAGAAACAGCTGAGCTGAAAGTGCTTCAGATGTCAAGCTCGGTACGCTAAAAAGTGTGTATCTTAGAGATCTTATTTCAGTCTAGGAAACCATATACTATTTGTGCAAGTGTCATTCACATATTGGCACTCTGACATCAAACTTTGGTCAGCAACAAACAAATTAAATTTCTTGCCTGATTTCTTGAAACTGAACCCTCAAAAACATGATGTTCTGTTTAATATCAATACCAAACATTAAACATGTTAAATGTTAATTTCTGACAATTTGAATCACTAAGAAAGTGACAGTGATTTGCCTGTAGTCACAATGTCTCACAGCCAAAAATTACATTGTTTTTGCAATGCCACAGAAGGATATGACACAAGACGGCGATGATATGTTTGAACTATGTTGTTAAACCTGCCCAGGACAGGTGGCCACCTCCACAACTTCAAGCACCCAGGCCATCCAAAACCACCCCAGCCAGAGTAATAAACAATGAGTTAAAACTCCTCAAAATATTCTATCCTTGTACTGAAATTTAAGAAAAATTTCAACTTTATGATGGCACTTTAACAGACAAAAACCATTAAACTATGGCAACAAAGTTTTTAAACTAGTCCCGTGTCTTGTCTGTCATCAGTCTGTCATGGGGTGGGCAAATTGTCACATATT
Source organism: Hermodice carunculata (assembly GCA_964020975.1). Lineage (NCBI taxonomy): Eukaryota > Metazoa > Annelida > Polychaeta > Eunicida > Amphinomidae > Hermodice > Hermodice carunculata. The sequence continues at coordinate 86,037,786 of OZ026627.1, read as the reverse complement.
GTCATAAAATATGACACCAGTTCCTTGAATCAGACAAGATCCAGATGTATATAGGATGCGCCCACTCCTGCCGTCCGTCATGACCAGGACCAGAACCACACATGTGTTGACCACACATGCAGATTTGTACCGTACGTACCAATCATGAAGGAAACCCAGATATACATGTAATAATGAACAGTGAAAAAACATACATATGTAACTTCATAATGAAAAAATGCATAGTGGTACTCTGACATAAGCTTACAATTTGACCTGCCATAATACTCCTTAGAATATCAGGACTGTGTGAAAAATCAAAGCAACCATGCAGCAATAAGAAATAATTTTGTCCCAGGAACAGGCAGATGACTGATGCAGACAGATTGTATCAGCTTTGCTCAACAGAGCTAACACTCACAGCACCACCTGCTGAACAAATTAAGCTAAGGTACCCAGAGACATTCATCTGCAATTCAGCAATTGGCTACATGTGTTTCTGAGGAGAAAACATTAGGAGAGATTCCTCCAAAGATAAACTAAACATTTTATACAAACAGAAAACAAGAAAAAAAAAGGAAGTAAATGGACTATAACCTGTTGGATAACTTTGCCGGAGATACACCCAAGGTATGTCCCCACCATGTTTGACAAGCTTCCAAGCAAAAGTCAGATCTGCAAAAGTCAGATCTGTTAATTTGACAGAATGACGGATGATGGACAAACAATGGATGCAGGACGTATGACATACATCAGATGACAGACCATCCTGAAACATCAGCTACGTCACAAGTCTATTCAAGTAAAAATTCAGGCATAAGTGTGTGGACCCCATCAAGCAAGAGGACTGTGACAGTCCTGTGCTCAAACTTCTAAACATAAATACTTGAGCAGTAGAATTGCCACTGGTTACCAGTAAAACATTTAAAATAACTGGTTACTAGTACATTAGCAACTTGTTGTGCATCGGTAAGTCTGCAGAAATTTGCATTTGCTTACAGGAGGGAATTTCCATGCAAACTATGTAAGTAATGGATAAACCAGCCACCTTTGCAAATAAAGTAAAATTATGATGAAAACGCATGAGCTTTAAAACATTTTCTTTTACTGCCAATTATTTTTGAAAGGGACTTGAAATTGTAATGCACAAGTTTGCACACGATATTTACCAAAAGACTCAGAGAGCATGTATAATCTCACCAAGAGAAATCATAGGCAAGCTGAAGGTGAGTCAATCGCCCAGTACATTACTAAAGTGCATAAACTGGCAGTAAATTGCAATATTACCAGCATAGAAGACAGAAATTAAGCAATATGGGACCAACTAGTTGCAGATGTATATGAACCACACGGGAAACTTGGACAGAAATTAATAGAAGAGTCAGCCACAAATGGCCTGAGCCTAGAAAAGGCAAAAAAATTGTGTACAGCTTCCGACATTATAAGAAACAGACAGAAAAACTTTGAGAGATTAGGCACATCCGCAGGTGCCAGTGGCAGTAATGAGGTACACGTATCAACCAAGAGACCACATGGTTGTCTTAATTTCACCAATGAGGTCGTGGGAGCAGAGGTCAAGGCCGGGGACATGGGACCGGTTGTGGATGTAGCTAAACTAACCAACCACCACATAATCGACCTCACATGTTAAGGAGTCCCTGTGGCAAATGTGGCCACACCAGACACGATAAGGGGCGCTGCCCCGCAAGAAATCAACAGCTCAGAATCTGCCAAGGATATAGTCACTTCACAAGCTGTTGTGGATCAGTGCACTCAATAGAAGAGACTTGTGACCCAGGAACTGGAGACATGCAACCTGGAACAACACCAATGTGATGACTATGAAAATTTGGTGATGGAATCCATTGAGACACAGGCACAGAGTGAAACTAAACAAACTGAATGGAAAATCAAAATCTCTTCATAAATTACATGCCTGTAACTTTCAAATTAGACATTGGTAGCAGAAAAAAATACTCTCCCAAAACACTTATACTTTGAGAAAATCAAATGTCAAGCTGTACAGCTGAAAAACAAAACTGACTGGCTACTTCAGCACAGCACTAAGCCTGTGGGATAGTACGCAATGATCATTGAACATAAACTATTGGCTACTTCTGCATGGCTCTAAAGCCAGTGGGCAAGTGCATATTGATCACAGAACACAAAAACAGCCTCAACCCAGTTGAATTTCAGATCATCAATGCTCATGTCACCCCAGTGCTGGGACTGCCATCATGCATGGAGTCCAAGTTAGTGGACCAACTGTACACCCTGAACACAGACGTTGTTGAGTCATTACACAATGTGCAAAACGTTATGAAAGAATATCGGGATGTGTTCAGGGGCCAGTTGTTTACCTGGGGAGTAGGAAATCAGGCTTATACCAAATGCTATGCCTGTAGTACATCCACCAAGACGCATACCTCATGCCCTAAAGTCAAACTGAAAAAAGCCTTCGACAATCTGTGTGAACACAAAAGTGTTACAGCCAGTTGAACATGCAACAGAACAGGTATACATTCAAAGGTCATTGCATGTAGAAAAGATCCAATTGAAATTTGCAGGTCTGCCCAGACCTAAGGGAGTTGAATAATGATAAAGACACCTTGACATGAGCCCCATGCATGCAGTACTACCATACTACTTGAGCATTATCCTATCAAGACAGTAGAAGAAATTGCAGTGAACATGGTAAACTTGGAAGGTGCTATGTTTGATTAATAGGTACTATAATTTTTAGTTCATTAGCCAAGCATTTTGTCAGGTGAAAATTGCTCTGAACAGCAGAGGTTTGTTAGTGATTATATAATACACCATACGCCCAATACACATTCCTACTGATGTAAGAGGGAATAAAGATAGACCACAAGGTGGAGGCCATACAAAAGTACTTGATTCCCAGAAACAAAGAAGAATTAGCCAGATTCCTAACGATGATCACCTGTGTGGCAAAGTTCATCCTAAATGTCTCCAAAAAGACAAAACTATTACACCATTTAAACACAACGCAAAAAGATGAGTGGATCTGGACCAGCCAACGTGACTCGACACTCAAAGCCGCATGTATAAATCAAAATGACCACCCAGTGCCCTAAGTATCTTGAAGACTGACAAACACACAGACTGGGCACACACAAATAGAAAAAGAGATGTTCTCAATACAATGGGGATGTGAATGCTTCCATGAATACATATATAGCTGAAAAACTGACCATCGGCCAACCAAATGCATACACAAGAAGCCATCAGCTGCAGCACTGCATGCCCAGAATTCAAAGACTTGCGCTGAAAGTGCACAAATACAATTTCATTATTATATGAAAGCCAGTTAAAACCTTAGCAATAAATGACTCATTGAGCCAGGCACCACAGGACAAGGGTGGTACTACCCAACAGTGACAGTGACCTACTAGTTCACACATTAGAAAATGTACCTATCAGCAACACCAGACTACAGCAACTTCAAGAATGAACGGACAAAGATTCCACACTACATCTCTTTATAAATCACACAGCACAGGGCTGGCCAGACAAACGAACATGTGGCAGAGGAAATCCACCCTCATTGGACAGTATGATATGAATTAGGTGTATACGATGGATTTGTGCTCAGAGAAGAAAGACTGGTGGTACCATAAGCAATAAGAAAGGACATACTAACCCAGATCCCTCAGCCACGGCCACATACAGGGAAAGAAAAGACTTCATGTTGAGTCCTACTCATTTAGTTGGACAGGTAGCTGACATGTGTGATCAATGCACCATCTGCCTTCAATGCAGTCCACCACAGCAGCAAGACAAAATGGTACACACTGAGACTCTGACAATTAAGGCCATGGCAGTGACTGCCTAGTGATTTATTCCAACTGGAGGGAGAATACTACATTGTACTCATGGACTATTACTCAATATTTGTAGAATTCAAGAAATCAAAAAGCATCACAAGCCAAACTGTAATAGAATGGACGAAAAAAAATTTGTAATACAAGGGGTACCTGACACTTTAACCATGGATAACGCGGGACACTTTTCAAGTGAAGAGTTTAAAATGTTCACAAAGGAGCAGCACTTCAAACATGTGACTTCATCAGCACTATATCCACGATGCAATGGATTTGCAGAAAGCCATGTCAAGATTGTAAAGCGTATGATCAAAGAGATGTAAAATGGATAAGTCCAATTAGCAATGTTAGAGTGGCGCAACATACTGCCTCATGACAAACTTGCCAGTGCAACTCAAGCATTAATGGGACAGTCAGAACCACCAGTCATGCCTGGGGGCATGAATGTCTTGCCAGGGTAATTCAAGCCACTCCGAAGTTTTTTGCTGACGGACGGACGGACGGACAGACGGACAGAAAGACAGACAGAAAGTGACTGCTTAGTCTCGCCAACACCTTATGCTGGGGAGACAAAAACCACTGTGCTAACCACACAAGTACAGCTCATGCCTAACCCATCACCATCAGTCTGCATGATGCATTGGCAGACAAACAGAGCAAATAAAAAACAAGCTTATGACAGCTGTTAAAACATGTCGCCCATCCAAAGATGAAAGAGGGTGAGCGTGTGTACACCTACAAACTGGCAACCAGCAGTAATTGCCTAAACTGGACAGCAGAAGCCCTATTTGGTCAGTACCAGTGACAATAGGGTCTATGGATAAACCAGGAAAGACATAAAAGAGACAAAGGAAAGCCCCACCCCAACAACACAAGGACCTACAAGTGTGAGACCAGACCATGTTCAAGTCACATAATGATACTTATACACAGAAACTGAACAAAACAAATGCAGTGACCAGGTGAATACCACAGCTGTGAATAAACCACTAAGTACTGACAATAGATGCATGAACAATATGCCGAACTTGGCGGTAAGCCAAACTCCAGATGCACAGCAGACCATCCAGGCAACCAATGCACCTAAAATCAGTCACATCAGTGATACAGCTATCATCCCGCCAGCTTGTTACTGTGATAAGTAACAGTAGCACTCAAAATCAACAGGGCAGATCGTAGTCCACATTAATGCCTGCCCATGTTAAGATGCATCTTTGACATAAGCATGTTTGAAGACAAAGCTAAAGAAACAATTAACAAAAACCAACATGTTATTGAGACTTCCCTTTTTTTACTGCTCTCTTTTGAATACATGCATTATAAGCATGACCATACAACAGAACATTGTATTACTAGGCAGACAATATCAGTTCAAGTCAATGATGAACATTGGTTCTATATAATTTCATAGTGCTAAAATATGTAGTCACTCATTTATTAAGCATCCTTCCATATAACATTAATATTAAATATACAGACATTTATGATCGCTGACCTAATTCACATAACAGGTCTGTGCATGAACAATGGACATCACTCAGAGCTTCCAAGCTTTATGATCCTTTTTACTCGAGGAAAGGGCATAAGCACACAACACGCTTAGCAAGGGGGGGGGGGGGCAATATGGATTGTGTGTTCAATATTGACATTGAATGTTTCAATAGTTATCAACCGGTCTTGTCTTACATGTTGTACACTACTGCCATCTAATGTTAACAAAATAAAGCACTCTCAACACAGTGGCCTCAACATTGACAGTCGGCTTGTAACAGACACTGTTGCACAACAACAGACTGCATTCAACAGAAGCCATGCAGCCATACATGATATCTTGAGCCTTTTGGGGCTTGAGTACTCTATCGCAACAAGTTTTAATTCAATGGTGATCTTCATTCATTGGTTAATACGTGGTACAGCCATGCATTGACCGGGGCATCTTGTGTTATTCTGTGCATGACTGAGGAGAATCATCTCCTCTCCTCCCCACTGAAAACTCAGGTTTGGTCTCAATTTATTCATGATATTTTTAACTTTTGGGGAAACAGAGACTCCATAATTTTGTCACTTGATCACTTTAATTCTTGCCATGATACAAATAAATTCACAATCACATTTCTTCATATCAAATTTCCATACTTTGACACACTTGTTCAACTTGACAATAATAATAATTAAAACTGTACACGTCTCTGTACAGCAAACCCACAGATACCCATACATACATGTAAAGCTGTGTCTGTGTTTCAGATCTGCACACCCAAATGCTTCATGTAAAACAACAGGACCTTTTGGTAAACTTACATTGGTAACAAGAATCTGCACAAGAAACTTAAGACTTAAAAAATTCCATTTACATGTAAAATTTTCAATAATACATGCTGTGAGATGCTATCCCTCCATGTTAGTAGAGAAAATGTTACTCTAGCTGAGCATGTACCTCTGCAAGACAGAGCCAAAAAAACAGAGAGAATGAACTGAAACAAAGCAAACTGTTCTTGATCCCGAGGTATCACTAAACAATACACACATTAAAGAAAACAATAAAGGACAAGTGAGACACATGCATTAGAAGCTTTCACAAGTTCCCATTCTGAAAGACTGAGTTTATTTTGGCTTACTGCTGACCAACCAACCTCAACCATTTACTGGTGCAATCATGCATTAGCTATCCCTCCATACACAACAGATACCCCTCACAGGGTAACAGAAACAAATCCATGCAATACCAGATATGGTGGATACTCTCCCGAAACAACACACACCAGGTGTAGCTTAAAACAACAACAAACAAAAAACACTCACAGCCAACATACCATCCAGTGGCACATGAAACTAACACTTCAAAAATTTCATTTACATCCAAGTTTTCAATAATATATGCTGCGAGAGGCAATCTTTCCAAGTCAGTGAAGAAAATGTTACTCTAACTAGGCATGTACCTCTGCAAGACAGCTGCAAAAATATACAGACATTGAACTACAACAAAGCAAACTGTTCTTGGTCCCTAGGTATCACCCAATGTTCCAACAATACATACATTAAAGAAAACAATAAAAGACAACTGAGACACAGGCATTTGAAGCTTTCATAAGGTCCCGTCTGAAAGACTGAGTTTATTTTGGCTTACAGCTGACCAACCAACCTCAACCATTTACTGGTGCAATCATGCATTAGCTATCCCTCCATACACAACAGATACCCCTCATAGGGTAACAGAAACAAATCCATGCAATACCAGATATGGTGGATACTCTCCCAAAACAACACACACCAGGTGTAGCTTAAAACAACAACAAACAAAAAACACTCACAGCCAACATACCATCCAGTGGCACAAGAAACTAACACTTCAAAAATTTCATTTACATGCAACATTTCCAACAATATATGCTGCGAGAGGCAATCTTTCCAAGTCAGTTAAGAAAATGTTATTCTAGCTAGGCATGTACCTCTGCAAGACAGCTGCAAAAACATACATACATTGAACTACAACAAAGCAAACTGTTCTTGGTCCCTAGGTATCACCCAATGTTCCAACAATACATACATTAAAGAAAACAATAAAAGACAACTGAGACACAGGCATTTGAAGCTTTCATAAGGTCCCGTCTGAAAGACTGAGTTTATTTTGGCTTACAGCTGACCAACCAACCTCAACCATTTACTGGTGCAATCATGCATTAGCTATCCCTCCATACACAACATATACCCATCACAGGGTAACAGAAACAAATCCATGCAATACCGACACATCAAGTGTAACTTAAAACAAAAACAAAAGCAAACAAAACCAAAAGGACACAAAAACATCATACCACCCCATGGCACAAGAAACTGAGACTTTAAAAATGTCTTTTACATGCAAGACATTTTGCCAGCCAACATCGTGCATATGGGACTCCAGGTTAGGATCCTACATGCCCACCATAACTTTACCATTGAAGACAGGTCTCAATGCATGTGGCCATATGTAAGAGTCCACATGTTGCAGCTTTGGGTAACATAACCCCCCCCCCCCACCCCCCACCCCCCTTTTTCTTTTCTTTTTTTTTTTTTGTTTGCTTTATCCAAAGTCCACAGTGTTGCAGAGTAAGATGCTCTTTTGTGAGTAGCCACTAGAGCCCTCTGGTGGCAATTCTGCCAATAAAGAACTTATGGGGATTTGCATACAGTTATCCCAGACTGGCAGTATGCAAATGGTGTATTTTGTCTCAGAATATAAGACAAGGATCCCAGAAACAAGCCACAGAAACTTGTATGTGTGTAACTTTGGCACAAGGTGGAATGCAGTTGGCAGACGCCACACCTGAGGCTTGGATTTGACTGGTGCTGCCACCAGTGGTCACTTGAACACAATCTGGAATGCAGTTGGCAGATGCCACACCCAATGCTTGGATTTGACTGGTGCTGCCACCAGTGGTGAGGTCAGCAAATAATTTTGTAAACATACATGCACATAAGACAAGGATCCCCACTTGGCATCCTCTTGCTGCAGTAACCCTTTGGACATACATCTCAGATTTATGAACCTGTGTTATCAATATAGATCAAATCCCCCCCCCCCAAAAAAAAGGATTATCTTTCCACTGGTCACACATGCAGGGACACACTTGCCAACAGGAATACAGTGCATGTTGTTTGGCTTGTACAGCTAACAATGGACCACATACACCTACAATATGTGGAATCAGGTGGTTTGTACATATGCACAATTTATACTTGGTTTTGTAAATACATGTATTCCTCGAAATATACATATATATATATATATGTATACATACATACATAAATGACACGTAAATCAGCCTTTATTTTACAGTTCTTACAGTTACAAGCAAGTGACTATTTGTGTGTTGTTTCATGTGCTACTTCAGTACTATTCCATGTTCTTAAATTCTGAATAATTTATGTGGGTTGTCTTATTTATATTAAGCTGAGACAATAAGCTGCTATCAAGGATACACATACTGGTATAATCCAGGCGGGTATAGCCTTCTTCAAAAATTATATGTTGAACACGTTTTGATACCATTAAAAACAAAAATTAAATTTAAAAAATCAGTGTCTGTGTATTATTATTATTGTCATTGTTTTGTTATTATTATTATTATTATTATTATTATTATTATTATTATTATTATTATTATTATTATTATTATTATTATTATTATTATTATCAATAGTAATACATGTACATGTCCTACAAGGTAGGGAGTGACAGCAATGGACATGGAGAGTATGGAATTTGGCTGACAGGTTTTGGGTACTGATGATGGTATGGAAGTGTTGCAGGAAATTTGACTTTTTGAGACAAATTTATATATATTCAACAGATGTACCTGTGTGCATATTAAATCTTCATTCATTTAAGTAAGACTCAAAATTCAAAGCTGACATGCATTATGCTGCAAGTTTGCATGTTAATAGTGTATCTTATACTCAAATAGATGTGCTGATAACTTCATTGTGATGTTGCTCATGTACACGAGTCTGCAGTAGTTCATGATAATACAAAGAATGAACAAAGCGACAGAGAGATGCACACTCCTGTTCATCTGGCTGACAATCTGCCAAAAGTCACAATGACATTGTGGATGTTCAACAGAAGGACACATATGACAGATTGCTGCCCATCCACTAGCTCAGCTGACTGAGGAGTCAACTGAGCTTAAAATGTCAAATAATGCTGTACTGAACAAATTACTATCAGGATATTAGATGTCATTGATCTTTGGTCAAGGTAAGCAATAATTATTTCATTGCACAACCACTTATTCATAATGACCAGTTGACAGACTTAATACATGTAAAAATAACAGTACTTTAACCCATCCTATAAGTTCAGCTACATGAATCCTATAAGATCAGCTATGTATCACTTAGCCTGCCTCAACCAAGCTCTCTCACAAGTAAATTCATCTGAAAAAGATGCACATTCAAATACCAACCATTAGATACAAGTGGAAGGGGGAGGAAGTGGGGAGGGCTATGCATATTTTCAAAAAATGTACATGTATGTCCTAACATTAGAGAAAAAATGGTTCTCCTGTACTCTAAAAAATAACATGTTAAGTAAATTTTCCAGGAGAATTTGTTGAGTTGTTCTGTTTGAACTTGAAGGAAGTGGTTTTGGAGTGTGTATATGAAACCATACAATGGCCATGACCACTGAATCTAACACTGTGTTAATTGTACCATTGAATGGGCCAAATTATGCTACATATACGAGAAAGGTGCTGTGCAGGATGGCCCTGATAAAAGATATGTTTGTGATCAACAGTCAACGAAACTGAGGAGGCTCCTACTGTAGCAGCTGGCGCAGCAAAATTCAGAGGTAGGAAAGATGAGGCAACGGCTGCCATTGTTCTGGCAATAAAACCATCGTTGCTGTATCGGGGGGAATCCCGTGGACCCAGTAGAGGTATAGAAGAAGTTAGCACATCATTTTGAAAGGAAAACTTGGGCCCACAAGCTACTATCATCATCATTGCGGCAAAGGTGGAATGTGCTGAAACATAGAGCTGTAAATCCCCTTAAGGAACACATAAAGCAGATGACTGAGATCTTTTAAGAACTGTTAGTCATTGAGGCACCAATGCAGGAGGAACATCAAGTAGTCACATTGCTGGCAAGCTTGCCGTATTCCAACAACATATTGGTAACAGCACTAGAAGCAAATGTGGAGGTACCAAGGGCGGAAATAATGACTGAAAGGTATGAAGAGCTGAAATGAAAAGAATGAGCACAAGCAGATACAAACAGTGAATCAGCCATGACAGCCAAACTCAAAAGAAACAAAAAGGCTCTTTTAGATGCCATCACTGTGGAAAGATTGGGCATGTTAAAATTAACTGTACAGAGCTCTCAAATAATGAGCATGACTTCAGTCAGATGGAGAAAAAGGCAAAAACAGCAGAATACAAGGGAAAGGACCACAATAATTCAGATAGTGAGTGTGCAGGACCGATGGTCAGGCATGCTTTGTCTCTAATGCAACCACCCATCTGAACAGCTGAATTGTAGATTCAGATGCAACATGTACGTCATATGTACAATGTTAGCAAGTCATTTCATGAACTGTTAATAATCTGGACCAACTACTGGAAGTTAAACTGGGAGATGGCAATGTGGTTAACAGGCAATGGGATCTGGAGTTATCCTGTTGAATATATGCATGTATGAGGTTGCCAAACTCAGACCTCAAAAGGTACAAGTTACATGATGTGTTGTATGTGCCCAAGCTGTCTTGTAACTTGTTTAATGTATCAAAGGCAACAAAAGCTGGGAAAACTACAGTGTTCAGCAAAACTGGCTGTTCTATTTTAGCTGCAGAGCAACATATTATTGCCATGGCAATGAGATGAACAAGTCTGTACTGCCTGGATTGTGAAAGTGTTAATCAACAAAAGACATGTGTTGTGACTAACAGCCAAGGTTCAGTCATCAAGGAGGATGTCTGGCATGGTCACTATGGTCACCTAAGAAAACAGAGATTAGGAAAACTGGATAACAAATGATTAGTGACTGGTTTTGACTATGACTCCACAAAACAACTGAACTTCTGTGAACTATGTGTTGAAGGCAAACAGCATCAAAATCTGTTTCCAACAGATTATGCTTAAGAGAGCTGGGGAACTGCTCGGATTAGTACACAGTGATGTATATGGAAAAACGAATGAAAAGTCATTAATTGGAGCTGAGTACATATCCTGACATTCATTGATGACAAGACCCACTGCCTGTGGGTTTATACACTGGACCAAGGACCAAGTGTTTCAGTATTGTCTAGAGTGGAAAGCATTAGTAGAAATGCAACAGGGCACAAATTGAAGGCACCTCGCACTGACAATGGAGGTGAGTATACATCAGCAGAGTTTACTAGTTATTTAGAAGCTGAAGGTAATCAGCATGAGTTGACAGATCAAAAAACACCGCAAGATGGAGTGTCAGAAAGAACAAATAGAACTCTAGCAGAAACTATGCGATCAATGATGGCAGATGCAAATCTACCACAGAAATTCTGGGCCGAGACACTGTCAACAGCAGTGTATGTCTGTGATCACAGTCCAACCAAGGCAGTTCCTGACATGACAACTTATGAGGCACGGAGAAATCAGGAGGCAAATCTTGAGAATCTACGAGTGTTTGGTTGTCTTGCATATAGTCACATTAACAAAGATAAGAGACAGAGATTAGATTCAAAGACTAAGACAGTGTATTCTCCTGGGCTACAGCACTGAGAAAAAAGGGTTTAGACAATTTTGCTTTGATATGCAGCGAGAGAAAGTTTTCTGCAGTAGAGATGTCATCTTTAGCAAATTAAAGCAGGGTATGCCACAGGGTGTGCCAAATACAGAAGTAAACAATAAATACGTCCAGTTGGTGTGTTGGAGTGATGAGAAGAAAACTGTTGATGAACCAGAGCTGGTCTTAATGAAGGTCACAGGGAAAGACACATCCTCCAAATTTCTAAGGAGAGTAGGTAACAAATTGGCCAAATGATGAGCTGAGTGACCCAATAACTGTTAACGAAGCATTGTCAGGTTGAAATGAGGCAGAATGGAGTGCTGCCATGGACAAGGAGATGAAGTCATTAATGGAAAACAATGTCTATGAGCTTCAAAAACTACCCAAGGGCAGTAAAGCAGTTGGAAGCTAGTGGGTATGTGTTCAAAACAAAGTGTGCTAACAGTTTAATTGAAAGATACAAAGCACAACTTGTAGCCCAAGGATGTTCAACAAAATTCAGCATTAATTATGATTAAATTGTGGCATGACCTACTGAGGAAAACAAAAGCCTTGGACACGAAAGATGAGTTCATGGCAGCCATATGCTTATGGAATGGTCCAGTCTGTGGCTGTTACCTCTGTACAAAGAAGTCAAAATTCAATGCAATATATTTAGGTAACGTATACAAGACTGGTTCAGGAACATTAGGTGAGGGTCACCAAGATACTCATTTCCAGGCAAAATGCATCAGATCCCAAACCAACAAACCAAATGTAATTAAAATTCCTATGCCACAGTCAAAGTTGCCATTTACTCTCAAAATATGTGTCACAAGTTGCTTCAGTATGTGTTATAGAATGTGTACGCATGGTACTCCAGCCTAGTGTGCCATCCATAGGCACTTACCACTATTACAGTCATGGACTGACGTCACTGAAATGTAATAAACCAGTCACGTTGTTCCCGCTAGATCAGTACCACAACAGTTGTGTCTTCTGTATCAAACTGCGTCCACAAACATGGTGTCAGAAGTGGCCAGATGCTGTTACAGGGTGCTTCTGGACACCTCCTCTTATATACAAGATATGATAATGCATGCTCCCTTGGCCAGGCAGCCTCAGCCTGTGCTGCCCTCTGTAGGTAGAGCAGTGTAATAAAAGTCTAGACCAAGAAGCGACTTTAGCTGTGTTCCTTGCCCAATACCACAGACCTCAACTTGGTGTCAGAAGTGGTTTTGAACTTTAGCAGCCCAACCTGCTACACTTCAACGTTCAAGGACCGTCCTAATCAGCCAGCAGTGAATGACAGGCTTCACAAGCAGTACCTACAAGCAGTGTAAGTGAACCTGAGTGATAATAGGGGTAATACCAATCTACCACACTCAACATGAGTAGCTCCATCAAATTGCCAGAACTGACCCTAACAGGCAATAAAAAGGACAGTTTTCGCCTATGGCAAACACGATTTAATGACTACTGCATCATAAAAGAATACAGAGATCCATCCAAAACTGCTCAAGATGACCACTATGTACTTGCAAAGAGACCGCTTGAAATAGCATCTTTCAGATCTGCCTTGTCAAATGAAGTGCTAAATATAGTGCAGTACAGCATAGCCCCTCAAATACCACCAGATGATGTAACAAAACCATGGGTATGGATGAATAAACTTGCCAAACATTTTGAAGGGGAGGACACTGTCATGTCGGACCGTTACACCTTTCATGAACAACGCCAACAGACCCATGAAACAGTAACCGACTGGGAAACGAGAGTCCGCCAAACAGCTGCCCAGCTAGAATATGAAAACGTGGCTGACCAAATTATGCGTGACAAATTCATTTTTGGTCTGGCCTCCTCAACAATGCGCGGGGAACTCCTTAAACTTCGCCATCACAAGCCAGATGGTACAATACTAACGTTGTCAGAAGCCATTCAAAATGCCCGTGCCTTAGAATCTGCACACCAAGCTAACAAACTAATGGAATCTCCAGCATCGACCACTGAAGAGCATGTGAACTACACTCATAGGCCAAAGCCAGTAAAACAACAATCAGCAATGCCCCCCGGATGTGGTTATTGTGGGAACCGTGACAAGCACAATAGGAAGTCCTGCCCTGCTGCCAAACCTGGTGTTTACTGTCTACACTGCTATGGCAATAACCACTTCGCGAATGTCTGCCGGAGTGAAAAAGACCAATATAAGCTCCAATGGGAACGAAAAAAAGCCACAAAAGACCAAAAAATAAAAAAACAAATTCATGCCCTTGAAGCCCAGCTGTCAACACAATGCACTGTGCCTCAAGATCCACCCTCTGATGACGACACTGGCAGAAATCAATATACTCTTCTCTCTCTTGAAGAGATACATGTAACAGATTCCGTTGTTGTCAAAATACCCAACAAACTCTTTACTTCTCTTCCCCTATCAGTAGATGGCCATACCTTTACCAACGTTGAATTCCAGGTTGACACAGCTGCAACTTGTAATACCCTGCCATACTACATCTTCACGAAGCTCAACGCCAAACTCCTGTCTTCAAAATCCACTCTTCGAGCCTACTCGGGCAGTGTTATAAAACCTATTGGCAAGGTTACCTTACTTCATGAAGGATCAGACTGCTTTGACACAATTGATTTTGAAGTTATCAACACTGATGCCAATAAACCAGCTCTACTTGGTCTTAAAGACTCCCTTCGGCTTAAATTAGTCAGCTTTGATCAGAACAGAGTGAGTGCCACTAAAGGTTTCTCAGCCCCTCACGCTACCGCTGAACTTAGTGTGATGAGTGATAACAAAGCTAAGCCTGGATCCATCACGAAAGACTATTTGTTAAAGAACTACGCTGACAATTTTGAAGGCTTGGGCAAGTTAGGAAACCCAGTGTCTTTCATAATGGACAGTTCCGTCACCCCCGTTCATGCAGGTGTACATAGGCTACCAGTCTCAAAACGCCCACAGACCAAACAAAAATTGGACGAAATGGTCTTGGCTGGAAAACTCACTAAAGTACACGAACCAACTGACTGGTGCTCTAACATGACCGTAGTTGAGAAAATGAAGCCAAATGGTGAGACAAAGATTCGTATATGCCTGGATCCCAGCCAAACTATCAACAAGGCAATAATTGTTCCAAAATATCCCATTCCAACAATCCAGGAAATTTTACCTACCTTCAGCAACAAAAAATACAAACAGTTTACAATACTGGACGCACTTGACGGCTTCACGCAAGTGGAACTCGACGATCAGTCTAGCAAATTGACCACAATGCAAACTCCCTGGGGCCGGTACAGATGGCTCCGTCTACCATATGGCGTGTCCTCTGCCCCTGAGGAGTTCCAAAAACTGATGCATGAGGCCCTTGATGGCCTCCCTGGTGTTGCCAATATTCACGATGACATCCTTTTATTTGGCCTTGGCGACACCGAGGAAGAAGCCAATATTGATCACGATCACAACCTCATAGCCCTCATGAATAGAGTGAGACAGCGACAGTTAAAATTGAATCCATCCAAAGTTCAATTCAAGTTAGACAAAATACGATTCATGGGACACATCATTACAACTGATGGTGTATTGCCTGACCCAGCCAAAGTTACTGCAATCCAAGATATGCCAACACCCAAGGATAAACATGCAGTTCAGAGATTCCTTGGAATGATCAATTACCTGACTTCGTTTTGTCCCTCCTTATCTACTGTTATTCAACCGCTGCAAAACTTGACAAGGACCGACACAACATTCTCCTGGTCTTCTGTCCATGATCAAGCCTTCTGCAATGCCAAAAAACTCATAGCTAGTGCCCCATGCCTAGCGTACTTTGATCCAACAAAAGACATAACTATTCAGACAGATGCCTCCGACAAAGCTCTGGGAGCATCCCTTCTACAGCCAAACCCAGAGGGAAAGCTCCAGCCGGTAGCCTTTATGTCATGCCAAATGCGTCCCAACGAAACTATGTGGGCCCAAATTGAAAAAGAAACTCTTGCTATATGTGCAGCATGTGAAAAGTGGGACTTGTGGCTGTATGGAAAATTGGTAAATGTCCACACTGACCATCAGCCTCTCGAAACAATATTCAAGAAACCCCTAGCCAAAGCCCCAAAACGCCTACAGAAGCTAATGCTACGTCTTCAACGCTACAAACTTAATGTCATATACAAAAAGGGCAGTTCCTTAGTATTAGCAGACACTCTCTCAAGGGCCCCCCTACTCACCAGGAATGAGTCGACACCGACTAGTTTTGAGCTTTTCCGTGTAAACATTGAACAGTGTGACCGGCAGCCAAATTCCGAACTTACACCCAAAACAATGCAAGCACTACAGAGGTCCACTAAAGAGGACCCAACAATGGCTCACCTTGCCACGGTCATCTCTAATGGGTGGCCCAAGGATAAATCTAAGTTGCATGTCTCTCTCACGCCATATTGGAATTTCCGGGATGAAATGTCAATCACAGATGGGATAATATATCGCGGGTCCCAAGCAGTTATACCAGCTCCCATGCAAAAAACCATGCTTGCCAAAGTACATGCCGCCCACTCAGGAGCTGAGAGTAACATCAGAATGTGTAAGGACATAATCTTCTGGCCAGGCATGCAAGCAGCCATAAAAGACATGTGTAATAACTGTGGACAATGTGCGCAATATGCACCACAGCATTCTAAAGAACCAATGCTGTCCCAACCCATACCTGAGTATCCCTGGCAGTTTGTGAGTCAAGATTTGTTCACCTATAAGTCACAAAACTACTTGGTCTCTGTTGACCATTTCTCCGACTTTATAGAGGTAGATGAACTCCCAGATACTCTGTCAGAAACTGTTGTGGAGAAAACCAAAGCCCATTTTGCACGTTACGGGATCCCAGAAACGTTTTTGTCCGATAACGCTCCCCAGTACACCAGTGCCACGTTTGTTAAATTTTGTGATGAATATGGGATTAATCATGTGACATCTTCCCCATATTGGCCTCAAGGAAATGGTAAAGCTGAGTCAGCAGTCAAGGTGGTCAAGAACTTCATGAGAAAATCTACAGACTTCAATATGGCTCTACTGCTGTACAGGAACACCCCTCAACAGGGACACTCCCTCAGTCCAGCTCAACGCTGCATAGGACGCCGAACAAGGACCACTATACCTATATCAAAACAGCTGTTGATCACGGATAGCGCCCAATCGAATCTCATTCAGTCTCAAATCGAGACTAAACGCCAGAAAGCCAAATGCTCCTATGACAATAATGCCACTACAGAGCTCCCTGATCTCTCACCAGGAGATTCTGTATATCTCAAGCCGTCACCACATAACAAAGGACAGCCCTGGCTATACGGCACTGTAATAAAACAAAATACACCACGCTCATATGTGGTAGAGACTTCTTCAGGCAAAACAAGGCGCAACCGTGCTCACATCCGTCTAGCAGCTCCTCCACCTTCTCAACAGTTAAATGTATCTCCATCTGCTGTTACCATGTTCCCGACACCCGCACAACCTCATCATGCTCCGATAGCTCAACATCCACCAGCCGTGCCTACAGGTATAGCCGACATGGAGCCCCCAGCAAGTACCGATACCGCGAGACAACCTACCAATAAGGATCCTACTCCAGCTGCTGTTGACAGTACCTTGCCACAGGACTCTAGCAACTGTCACAATGGTCTTATCCCACATTTAAGTGGACAGTTGCCAGCTACAGAACCCTATACCACTAAATCTGGTCGTCCTGTTAAAAAACCAAAAATTTTTGATCCCTCAGTGTGATTGGACTGCCTGAATGTACGTTTGTGGTCATTCAACAACTCCATATAGATTGATGAGCCAAATCATACTTTGCTCGTAGTTTGATCGGTTGATAGAATAGACATTTCCGGAGACATTTACATAGATCTTATGTGAGGTTATCTTATCAGATGACAGACATTTTAAGGACAACTTGCATGTCAACACTAAGTTGACATCATCGTAATCCTAAGTTCTTTTTTATAATACGAAGGGGATGTTACAGGGTGCTTCTGGACACCTCCTCTTATATACAAGATATGATAATGCATGCTCCCTTGGTCAGGCAGCCTCAGCCTGTGCTGCCCTCTGTAGGTAGAGCAGTGTAATAAAAGTCTAGACAAAGAAGCGACTTTAGCTGTGTTCCTTGCCCAATACCACAGACCTCAACTATGCTACCAATTGGAGTCGTGCCATCACTGAAACACATCTTCCGATGAGAGACACTCAAATTGATGGTGAACAGTGCAGCTGAACGGTGAGGGATTGACACAGACACATAATATCGCCTTCCCAGTGTGTCTCAGTACAGAGTACTGTACGTATCAAGTTACAGTGATCCCCTGCAATAAGCCACATAAATCATGTCAGGGTTACAAAGCAACGTCCCTTTACCACCAAAGCTATCACTCAAAGGCAACTTGGCCCAAAATTGGAAAGCCTGGAAACAGGTGTTGGAAAGTTATGAAGTTGTAACAGGACTGGATGATATTGATGCATCAAAGCCTGACAGTGAGGCAACAAGGAAAAAGCAAAGGTACAGGATAGCCACCTTTATCACATGTATAGGCCCAGAGGCTCTAGAAGTTTACAATGTCCGGCCATACAATAATGATACGGAAAAACAAGACCTTGACAAAGTCATAAAACTGTTCGACAATTATTGTATAGGTGAAACAAACGTGATCTATGAACGATACCTTTTCAATAACAGAAATCAAGAATCAGGAGAGTCCATAGATAACTATGTCACACATCTACGCACCATGGCAACCACATGTGAATTCAGCACACTTAAGGACAGTCTAACAAGAGATAGAATTGTCTGTGGCATTCGCAACAACAACTTACGTAAGAGACTTTTGCAGGAGAAAAAGTTAGATCTGCAAACATGTGTTGACAAGTGCAAAGCTGCAGAAGCTAGTGACAGTCAAATGAAAAAAAAATGACTGGACAGGAAGCAGCTAGTCAGGATGTAAACTGGATCAAAAAGAAGAAGAGACCTAGCAATAAGTCAAAATCACCAACAATGGTTGACTGTTGCTACTGCGGACAACAGCACATCCGGGACAAAAGACAGTGCCCAGCCAGAGGCCATAGGTGTACTCCATGTGGTATTATGAATCACGATGAGTCAGTCTGTCGAACGAAAACTCAGCCACAGGGTGCTACCAATGTTAAGCCGGGGAAAGGTTCAGACGCAAACAAACCTGAACGCAAATATAATGTAGGAAATGTGGTGGATGAAAGCTCCGAGTCGGACAGCGACTATGAAGCATTGACATCTACTGTCATGGACCCAGAAAGTGTCAACACAGTGGAGACAAGAAAGCCATCCAAAATATTTGCTGTTCTCCATGTGGCCGGAACACCTGTCAAGTTTCAAATAGACTCAGGTGCAACATGCAATATTGTACCTTAAAGTTGTGTCCCACCTATGGTTACAATAGAACATTCAGGCAAAGTACTTCAGCTGTATGACAAATCAAGTATGCGCACGCTCGGATCCTGTCAATTGAAACTAATAAATCCAGCCAATGGTCGGAAGTACAAAACTGAGTTCATTGTAATTGATGACAATGTGGTCCCTTTGCTTGGCAATAAAGCTAAAGGGGATGAATCTCATTAGCATACAATATGACAACATCCACAGCAGCACCAATCGGAGTCACCAACTGTATAGTCACCAAATGCATCCAATTTATGTGACACACCTTCAGTGTTGACGAAACATGATATGCTCCGAGACTACGCTGATGTATTTGAAGGTGAAGGATGTATCAAAGGAGTTAAATTACATCTTGAAACAGATCCGTCAGTGAAACCAGTCAAAATATCCTTGCGTAGACTGCCACTTGCCGTCACAGAGGCTACCAAGCAAGAACTAGACAGGTTGGAATCACTTAATATCATCAGTCGTGTCGAAAAACCTACTGATTGGATTTCCAGTCTTCTTGTACGCAAAAAACCAAATGGTAAAATTTGCATGTGCATCGACCCTAAACCACTTAACACAGCACTCAAGCGCAATCATTACCCGATGCCGGTATTAGAAGATTTGCTGCCCCAACTAAGCAATGCAAAAGCATTTTCATTGTGTGATGTGAAAAATGGGTTTTGGAATGTACAGTTGGATGATGATTCATCAGATCTTACAACCTTTGAGACTGAATGGGGCAAGTACCGCTGGCTACGACTGCCACAAGGCATATCCACAGCACCGGAAGAATTCCAGCGCTTACTGTCGGAAGCATTGAGTGGTCTGAAAGGTGTAGCCCCAGTCGCCGACGATATTTTGATTTACGGTGTCGGAGATACAGAAACAGATGCCCTTCGCAATCACGATGACAACCTTATACAGTTGCTAGCGAGATGTTGTCAGCAGGGCCTAAAGCTTAACAGAGAGAAACTTCAGTTGAAAGTGAAAAACCTCTCATACATTGGTCACATCTTGTCTCAGGATGGTCTCAAATCCGATCCAGACAAGGTCAAAGCAATCATCGAAATGCCAGCACCTAAAGATGTGAAAGGTGTACAACACCTTATAGGCATGGTGACATACCTCAGCAAGTTTGTGAAAGGTCTGTCAGACCTGTGTGAACCCTTACGACAGTTGACGCACCAAGATGCTGTGTGGCGCTGGATTGTCGACCATGAGGCAGCGTTCCAGAAAATAAAGACGGCTGTCTCACAAACACCTGTACTTAAATTCTACAATTCAAGTGATGAAACAACACTGCAGTGTGATAGTTCCGAGACAGGCTTATAGGCAGTTCTCTACTACAAAATGGTTAGCCAATAGCTTATGCCAGTCGTGCTTTGTCTACCAGTGAACGCAATTACGCTCAGATTGAAAAAGAACTATTGGCCATTGTATACGGTTTGGAGAAGTATCATCAGTACACTTTCGGACGGAAAGTAACAGTACAAACGGACCATCTACCTCTCTTGACCATCTACAAAAAGCCATTGGCATCAGTACCGAAGCGCCTTCAGCGTATGTTGCTCAAATTACAACAACACGATGTTGAACTTGTGTACGTTCGCAATCATCACATGTATATAGCGGATACCCTTTCACGAGCCTATCTGCAAGATACCAGCTTTTCCGATGATCAGGAAACTGTACACATGATTGATCAAAGATCAGTTTTTGAACAAACATTGGAAGACATTAATATGATGGATTATCTGCCCGTCTCAGAAGCAACTCTGCAAAAAATTCAAACTGCTACAAACGCAGATCCTGGGTTGCAAACTTTGAAATCACTGATACTACATGGGTGGCCAGACAAACTACAGGTGCCACAAGTGGCCATGCCATACTATAATGTGCAAAGTGAACTGGCAATACAGGATGGAATAATCTTTCGCGGCTCACGTTGTATCGTGCCTACAGGAATACGACAGGACATTTTACAACGTATACATTACACCCATCTGGGTGTAGTGGGCTGTTTAGCCAGAGCACGTGAAGCTGTGTATTGGCCAGGTATGACATCGCAAATCAAAGATTTCATTAGTAAATGTGATGTTTGCTGCAGTATGGCTAATGCCCAGCAGAGGGAGACATTGATCCCTCATAACATGCCAGATAGGCCTTGGGCCAAAATAGGCACTGACTTGTGTAGTATTGGCGATGCAACATATCTTATTGCTGTAGATTATTTTAGCAACTTTGCAGAAGTAGATAGACTGTACGATAAGAAAGCCAAGGCAGTTATCACCAAACTCATAGCTCACATGGCCAGACATGACATTTGTGTCAGTGATAATGGGCCGCCATTCAATTCAGCAGAATTTGCCACTTTCGCTCAGGAATACGAGTTTCAACACATCACCTCCTCTCCAGGTTACAGTCAGTCGAATGGGAAAGTGGAAAGTGTGGTTAAAACGTCGTACACAAGAGTCTCCCATCCGTGAGGCCATTGGTGACACTTGGGACAATTCAGATGATGAATACGATGCACTGTGTACACCCAATGACCCGGTTGATACTCCCAATAACAGAGTGGTACCGGCCACCAGAGACTGTTCAAACCCCTGCTGTGCAGGTGCGACGCAACCCCCCAAGGGCCAGAAAAGCTCCTCAGAGACTGACTTTATAGTGTAGTCATAATTATATTGACCCACAATGAACATTGGTGGTGCTAACGTCTTGGTGCTTATTAAAACAATACTTGTACACTCAAGACAATATAAGACCTATATAATCTTTACTATATATATAACCGTATAGTGTTAAGACTTAAGATATGACACATCACTCGGATGCTTGTCAAACTATATTTTATACACTGCATTAATACATGGACACTATTATCGTGTACTGACTTTCATATATATAATCATATGCCTATCGCTTTGTTTACCAAGTGAAGAAGGACAATGCGCTTCTCGTTTCTCATTATTATCTCCATTAGA
Organism: Hermodice carunculata; assembly: GCA_964020975.1. Classification (NCBI taxonomy): domain Eukaryota; kingdom Metazoa; phylum Annelida; class Polychaeta; order Eunicida; family Amphinomidae; genus Hermodice; species Hermodice carunculata. The sequence continues at coordinate 86,015,307 of OZ026627.1, read as the reverse complement.
TAGGCATAGTTTTTTCATTTTTTTTTTCAAAGGGGAGATGTTATAGAATGTGTATGCATGGTACTCCAGCCTAGTGTGCCATCTATAGGCACTTACTGCTATTACAGTCATGGACTGACGTCACTGAAATGTAATAAACCAGTCACGTTGTTCCCACTAGATCAGTACCACAACAGTTGTGTCTTCTATATCAAATTGTGTCCACAAACAATATGGTCATTTCTACTGCTGCTGATGAGTATCCCAAGTCAAGTTATTGTTATACATGTAGATTACTGGTCTTGCAAAGTATTTCAATTGTCAAAATGTGTCGAATTTAAGTAACAACATGACTTAAATTCATCAAAATGCTGCAGAGTGCCAATTACACTATCATGACAATAGAAAGTAACATTGGCATAAGATTAACATTTAAAAAAATCAGATGGAACCACATGTAGTACAAACTTGGAAAGTCTGCAACTAACCCTTCAACAGCAGTGAAATAAAAAGTCCACGTCTGTGACTTAGTCCTTCTGATGTCACGTGACCAGACTGAGTGGTGACATCAGAACCTTTGCCAAGCAAATTTCAGGATCTATAGAATGACAATGCTGTGGATGGCAGTGGGCACACAATCCCCAGCTCTCTTTTTTTATTCAAAGGCAAGACAAAAAATTAAGTACAAAGTATTTATGTTCCTTTTCCATGTATATGTGCAATCAGCACAAACTTTGGTTTTCACAAAGTACATATGCTGCCCTGGAGCCCCCAGATCCAATGGTTGGTAAACATAGTTAATACATGTATACTGAATGCAACATCTGTGACACATGTCCTGTACATGTGCCAACTGTCCGGCATCCAGAGTCACCAGTAATTGAAATGCTGCCAGGAATACCAGAAAATACCTTGACAAGAGGGCTTTGCTGTGAACAGCCCATGCTCGGCTAGATAAATTCAATACAAAATAAGTCCCAGGCCGAGTTGAGTTGATATAGGAAACAGGTTTGGAAAAAAAATCATAAACATGCATGTACTCTAGTATTCCAATATTGACCATGGATTCTTGTCAATCATGGGGTGAAAACGGAGACTTGTAAAAAGAGAGGAACTGACCCCTATCACAACTTTTGATTGCAGATCTTTGCAAATTTGCACATTTCATACCATTCTGGATTTACTTTTCAAAATACACTCACCAAAAAGAGGATTTCCTCTGAAAAAAGGAAGATTCTCAAGCCTGAATTACAGTGGTGCCACTAAATGTACATTGGTAGAAATTGAATCAAACTATATATTCTCCCAGTTTTGAAGACAGTACATAAAACACATGGTTTGCGAGAAGAATTTAATGATAAAACACAGCAACACTGCCGAATTGGGAGCTCCAACATTGCAAGAAACTGTATCTATATTCTAAATCAAAGGAATTTAGGTGCCTGTGTGCATGTTGTCATGTGTCCCTAAAACTGTTGAATATCAAATAAACTTTCCACTAATAAAAGTGTTCACAGTTTTGGGAAAGAAGAAACAAATTTCTGCTGGCAGCAGAATAATCTATTATGTGTGGATCTAAGAATTGCAACAACTGTAAATATTGCAGCAGTATATTATAACTTTATAAGACTACAAAGTTTAACATGAAACACTATTTAAAACTGGTGACTCTGCTGTCCACTCTAGGAGTGAACAGCCGGGCCATGGAGAGCCTGCCAGGACGTGGAGAGCCTGGTCGCCCTCCAGTAGCCCGGGATGCCGTGGGCACTCCTCTTCCCGCCAGTGCATCTGTCCTCCCCACAGATGGAGGCACACCTGTTGAGATTTCACCACCTGGCCGATGCCTGCCTGATGGTGGAATCCCAACAGATCTCCTCTCATGCGTGGGAAAAACAGATGCAAGTGGCGGCACCCGAAGACGAGTACCCAAGACAGCAAAACATCTTTCTGGACTGGTAGCCCGTGGGGGGTTACCATTCAAGGGAGATGGTGCACGTCTACGTCGACTGGTAACCCACGAGGGGTTATCAGTTGATGGAGACTGTGCACATCTCCCTTGATTGGTAACCTCCGAGAGGTTATCAGTGGAGGGAGATGGTACACGTCTACGTCGACTGGTAACCCACGAGGGGTTATCAGTTGACGGAGACTGTGCACATCTCTCTCCATTGGTAACCTCTGACGAGCTATCAGAACAGGAAGATGGTGCCCGTCTCCGTCGCTTGGTAACCCACGAGGGGTTATCAGACGAGGGAGACAGTGCACGTCTCCGTCGATTGGTAACCCACGTAGGGTTAGCAATCAAGGGAGACACAGGGGATCGTGAGCGTTCACGTTCATCATCACTTCGGTCCTCTGATGATTGCCGTTGAGAGCAATCAACAGAAGACCGGGAAGATGATGAGCATGAACGTTCACGATCACCCCGAAAGGACCGATCACGGTCACTTTGCTCTGATGAAGATGGAGAGCTTGGCGAGAACAGGAGCGACCGTGACGAAAGAGAGGTAACCATGGTCAACTCTGAATCGGACGAGGATGATAGGTACCCCAAGGGAGATCGTGAGCGTTCACGCCCACCATCTCGACCCTGCTCATCCGAGGAAGAGAGGGGAGATGATGAGCGAGAGCGTTCCCGATCACCCCTGCGGGACCTGTCACGGTCCTCCTGTTCAGCAGGATCTTGTGCTGACTGCAAAACATGGCCCACCGGGTCAACCTGCTCATTTGGTTCTACCATAGCAGCCTGTAAGGCTGCAAGCTCTGCTAGGCGTTGCTGTATGGGGCCACATTTATGCCTGTCTGGAATTTCCCCCCGACAAGTACGGTATCGATCATCTGCATGGGACCTAACACAAGGAGGTCGTGGTCGTACTGGTCGTCGTCCAGGTCGCGTCTGGTTTGCAGGTGGGGGACGAGTTTCTTCACCTGGGGTCTCTGGAGGTGGACCTACCTGTACCTGATACCGAGCTGGCATCTGATGCCCATTCCTCTCAACTGCAACTCTTACCTCGTTGTAGATCGTTGGAAACGTCTGGTAGAACACGGCCACCAGATCCTGCAGGTTGTCCTCAGCAACTCGCCTGCTCATCTTGTATCGACCATTGGAGTACTTGGCCGTGGGACTCTTGAAGAGCTCATCAGGGACCCAGCTTGGTTTCTTGCGAGCATCGTATGCAGCACGTCCTCTGGGGGAACCACTGGGTCGCATCAGCCAGTGAAGTAGCTTCCGAGTCTCCGTCATGCAGAGAGACTCTATAAAAGAAAAATTAAGATGCAATCAGAGATTGCTGAATCCATGCTCCCCTCACCTGATTTATAACCTTGCTACACCCAGGTCTTATTTTAGAATGACCATAGTCAGTAAAGATAGGCAAGTTTATCAGAATTGTCAATTAACTCAACTCCACCAGGCCAGAGCTATGTCCCACAATGTTTTTCTTGGTTTTTTTTTTTTTTTTTTTTTTTTTTACAGATGGTTTACTGTGATGAAGAGCTTGCATGTTGAACTATAATGCATTTTGTTACATCAGCCTATGATATGCAATATCAGAGTCTCTAAAGTATATTTGGAAGTCATGGTAGAATTAAGTGACATGTCTACCAGAAATACGTGGTGGTGACATTCCTTTAACATTAACAACAAAAACTGTACATTGTATACACCATACTGAG